>JBAMNC010001849.1:472500-593040 GCA_037902135.1 Cetoscarus ocellatus
CTGACCGCCCAGGATGTACCAGCGACCGTCCACATACAGGTAGGAAACAGAAGACACGCTGATATGGGTCTCAGAGCTTTCTGCAGGAACACAGGGAAGTCAGTCAGAAGGAAACATAGCAAATAAACAAGCAGGTGAGGTCGATGAATTGACCATTGGGCACGACTGATGAATGAAGCTCCATCCTTTTTCAGAGGTGCAAACTGAGACCTTTCATCATCACCGGTCAAAATGGTAGCAAAAGGGCTTGCATGAAATCACAACAGGGGAGGATAAAGGATAGAACGTATTTTATTAAACTGAAAGTCATGTATGGTGTGATCACACCTGGAGAGTTCAAAACTATGTTTATTTTCATGAATTTTGTAAAAGGTTCATGATTGTCTTGTTGGTCTGCAGGTGGCATCGAAGTTCTCCAAGAAGCTGACCCTCCGTCCTCAAGAATCTCAATGGGTTTCTTTGCCAAATGAATTTGAGCTTCAAAAACAGTTTCACAATCCAAATTCTGCGATACGGATCTCATCTTCTGCTGCTATTGCTGTTGTATCCCACAGCCGCCGCTTTGCCACCGGAGATGGAGCTGTGATTTCTCCAATCCAAAACCTGGGCACAGAACATTATGTGTTCACACCAGCAGGAACATTGCCAACATTTGACAAGCTGGTTGGTATTGTAAATGGTGACAGCCCGAACACCATCACCATCCTACCAGCCAAAAATGTGAATCTCAGAGGAAATACACTCTTGAAGAAAGGGGTAGCAGTGACATTCACCCTACAGCCATACGACTCCTTCCTGATTCGGAGTCGCAGCTGTTTGACAGGCTCCAAGATTACATCCACAAAGCCTGTGGCGGTGTTAGTAGGTCACCAGTGTCTAGCTTTGGGAAGCAGGTGTGAACATGTGTATGAACAGATCCCCCCTGTGGCTAAAATGGCAAAAGAGTTCATTGTACCCTTCACTGGAGGCTCAAAGGCAAAGAACTACGCCGTGATAGTTTCTGGTGAAGATGATGCAGACCTGACGATTCTCGAGGGCCGCAAAACAAAAAAACAGTTGAGTCTAATTTCTTTTTTACCGGCTTTCTTCAATGATATTGAGACAGGGATGACGAAAATGAACCTTTGACAGGAAATATCCTGAATGATCACGAGCTGAGCATTGTGGCCAATATTCATTTAGAATTAGTGATTGACTGAAAAGAAATAGCTCCTGTAGGAACAGATGTGATCAAATGTACTTACTTAGGTCAGAATCACCTTAGCCCCAATCATTCTGACGTTTCAGGCCCTAATATTCAAAGTCCTGTGACATTTTTGTGAATGATGCAGAGACAAAAATGAATTGATCCTCCATTCACTTAAGCTGCAGCTAATTCCAAGTCAAAGTCACAAGATACATCAAAAACTAAGCCAAAACCTCAAGGTGCACCTTGAACAAAGCCAAAATCTCAAGACACAGCTAAAAAAAAGCCAAAACCTAACGACCAAACCTTAAACCTAGCCAAAATCTAGAAGTGCATCTAAAATTGAGTCAAAATCTCAATCAGTATGGGCAGAGGAATCCAAAATGCAAGGCCGGAGGCTAAACAGGGTCAGACAGCTACAAGAGGTTCGAACAAGGAATGCTGACATGAAAAAGAGCTGGTGACAGCATGAGGTTAAATAAAAGAGGTAAAGAGGTGATGAGACACAGCAGGGGGACAACAACATTCAAGATTTAAACATTAAGATTCAAGATTTCTTTATTGTAATTCAAACTACTACAGTACGCAGCAAAATGAAAATACACTGCACCTGGCTCATGACTCTAAGAACAGAATGAATAATATTTACACAATACTAAAATGTTCATGTACAATGAGGCAGTCTGAAATGTTCAAGTCACAGAATTGGGCTTTAGTTCAGTAAAGCAGTGCATAACTTAAAGTACAGTGTAGACTGCAATGGAGTTTATATACACACACACACACACACACACACATATATATATATATATATATATATATATATATATTCATTCATTCATTCATTTTCTATACCGACTATCCCTTTCGGGGTTGCGGGGGGCTGGAGCCTATCCCAGCTGTCATTGGGCGAGAGGCGGGGTACATCCTGAACCGGTCGCCAGTCGATTGCAGGGCAACATGTAGAGACAGACAACCACTCACTCTCACACCCATACCTAAGGGCAATTTAGAGTGACCAATTAACCTAATGAGCATGTTTCTTTGGTCTGTGGGAGGAAGCCGGAGTGCCCGGAGAGAACCCACGCATGCACGGGAAGAACATGCAACATGCATCCATATATATATATATATGTATATATATATATGTATATATATATATATATATATATATATATATATATATACACACACATATATTTATATATATATATAAACCTCATGTACATACATATATACACACATATATAAACATATGCATACATATGTTAAAATACTTGTGCACACTCACATATACAAATGATCTCAAAATTTAAGCTGGGAGATAACAATTTTTAGTATGAAATTAACCAATTATTCATGCTGAAATGCATTAGACCAGAGGTCGGCAACCTTTCCAATCAAAAGAGCCATTTTGCCCACCAAAACAATCTGCCTGGAGCCACAAACACATCTGAATCCTAAAATGACGACAGCAGCATCGACATCATTATAATGACATCAGATCTATAAGCAAACTGCTTTATCACTCAGCATGACTGCTCTAGAATGGGTCATGTATGTTTTGTTGCTTTAACTTGGCATTATTGTCACACCAAATCATATTGCAATAATTGATTTAGAGTTAAAATATAACAATGGTGTGTTTACTTTGATTATCGGGCTTGTCAGCAAAAATAACAGTCAATAAAATTAGCCTGTGTTATCACTGTTATTACTTTTTTGTCATTGTTGTGACTCAGTTATTTTTCCAGAGGATCAGGTTTTACTTGCTGTGGAGAAATCATACATATTTATTTGACATCATCGGGTGGGAAGGGGTGAGTGGGTCTTCCCCTGACATTTTTAAACTTAAATCATTTCTTTCCTGCGATCTGCAATCACACACAGCAGACCTGGTAACAACAAAACATCCACCTGATACCTTTGTGTAAAAATCCCCCGCTTCAAAAACGTGGTCACAGTTGTGTTGAATTTATCGTCTCCCTGTTTCTCTTGTCTTTTCCGAAAGCATTATCACCGACACGCCTCCGTTTAAAAGTTTGAATCCCTTCACAGCATCAGTGGATGTTTTAAAAGTAAGAGAATTCATCAAAACATCTGCATTAAAACTTAAAACCAACATCACGGGTGAGCTCACAGCTAAATATGCAGCAGCTTCCTCCTCTCCCTCCGACCTGCTGCAGGTCACACAGAGGTCACACAGTCATGAGAGGCGCACACATGACGCAAAGTTGACGATGTAAAGAACGAAGAAATAATCATTTAATAGAAACAAACGCACATTGTTTGCAGATGGTGCTAAACATGCAGGAATAACATCAAGAGTTAAATGAAAGACAAAGAACAAGTTTCTTTTGCTTTTCTGTCCTCTGAGTCCAGAGCCACTGGTGAGGGCCAAAGAGCCACATGTGACTCCAGAGCCATGGGCTGCTGACCCCTGAATTAGACAGTGTGTATATATACATATATATATCATTGATTGTGTTTTCAGTTTGTAGGAAAAAAAATGCTCTGTTAGGAAACATCCTTTAATCTTTTAATAGTTGGACCCAGAAGCTGGAGACGGAGGCAGAGGCAAAGTTTTACTGAGATTTATTGTAAACACAGTCCCAAAAAACATCCAAAATCCAGTGATCCAGTGACTAACAAGGTGAGTATTTACAAGTCGGCAGTGAGGGAGCTCTGGAGACAGTGTGGAGAGAGGGAGCAGAGAACAAAGGCGAGTTTCCACGTAGAGTTGAGAAGCAAAGGCAAAAAAGGCAACAGTTATAACTCCAAAAGGAGAAACAAAGTAAGGCTGAGTGAAAGCAACAAACGACTCGAGATGAGGAAATCCACCAGCGCTGAAGAGGTGACTCCAAGCAGCCTTTATACCCGAGATAATCAGTGCAGGAAGTGCAGGTGTGACAACGTGGTAGCATGCAGCAGGAGGTAACCACGCCTCCTGCAGGTAGCAGAGCAGGAAGGGAGGGGGAGAGAGACTGAGGAGGAGGATGAATCCTCACATGCACCTTTAGTTTAACTTTGCAAAAACCTAATCCAACAGTTGCTGTGTAGTTTTGATAATAACAAGATGTGACAATTACTTATTTTTTTCAAATTCCCAAAGCACACCATCTGAGACCCCCTGCTCTAGATGATAAAATGTAGACCAACATGTCCAAAATCACTGTGTGCCACACAGTGACCTTAATCCTACCATTTCTATGAAAATATACATAAAAACTGATCATTGAAAGTGTCAAAAACAACAATACTTCCTTCTCTCCCACAGCTCCCTGAAGCAGGCTGGAAACTCTCTGAGCCTGACCCTGTCAAAGGATCAGCCTTTAGTGGTGAAGAGCAGCAAAAAGGTGATGGTTCTGCTGCTCAGTAACAACGAACCAAACAACCCCTTCCTGATTACGCTGACCCCGCAATGTAAAATGTTCACTGATTGGACTGTGGACACGATAAACGACTTCGAGAACTGGGTGTCCATTGTGTCAGAGACGGACGGGGCAGGCAGCGTGAAGGTGTACAAGGATGGGAAGTTCCTTGCCAAACCAAAATGGAAGAAAGTTGTGGGAGATAAACAGTGGGTGTGGGCGACCTTATATCTGCGAAGAAGGCAAAATCATTTCCTTGTGAAGGGCGATTCCTCTATGGCAGTCTACGCCTTTGGAGGGAAGCACCGTCATGGGTATGGCTACGCTGGAGTCTGTTCTGGAGGTATGTGCACACACACACACACGTAACCCATCTAACCTTCTACTGAAGGTTTTTCACTCCTAATGTGTTTGAAAGGTTTTAAATCAACGCTGAAGTGAATCAGTCTGTTAAGTATTTATCTCATGGTTAAGTAACCAGTGATGGAAAGAGAGGGGTGAGCATGAGTCCTTGAGGCCATGACCTACTTAGTCCAAAATCCATCAGTTCATTTGTGAAGTAGAGACAACATTTTCACTTAGTATGAAGAAAATCCTTAGTTTTTTAGAAATCACATTTACAAGCAATAGATGAAGATAATTCTGCATGACCATGACTTTCAACCAATGGACTATGAGTTCAAATCAGTTCTTCCCTCACTTAGACCAGAGGTCTGGAACCTAGGGCACGTGTGCCAACCTTGGCACATGAAGGCCAAACCACTGTCTAGCACAAAAGAAGTGTTTTTGTATTTTTTTTTTTTACATTAAAATGCCACTTTTATCCATCTGCACTGAATGCATGTCATTAACTCACCTGCCTGAGCTCAGCAGATGCTCACTGGTCATTTCTCATTGCTCGTGTCATTTCCTCACATCTTGGCTCCTCCCAGCGAGGAACTGAAAGAGAGAAGTGAGAGAGAGACACAAGGATAGAGGAAGCACAGAATACCAAACGAGAAGTCCTTCACTTCACCAGTCTGAGCTGCATCAGGGGTTGATAAGCAGCTCAGCTGACTGGCCGTCAAAGACCTTCAGATATCAATCACACTGCCTGTAAAGAGTGTATTAGATCAACCTTGTCAGAAAAACCGGTGTGGAAACTGCAATATCAGTATTTCTATAGATGGCACACCTCCAAACCAATCACGTCACATTTGGTTGAAAGACTTTGGTGGAGGACTCACTGGCTCCTCCTCCGTCCTCAACTCCTCCAGGTGCATTTTTTGGGGTAGAAGATCCTTCATCATGGTGGAGAGAAATGACCTCTTTACATCCAGACAAAGCTGATTAGAAAGCACAAAATCCTCTCCCCGAAAAGTTTAAAAATGGTTATTGGTTGCTCACAAAAAGGATATGTGAATGAGAAAAAAAATCTGTTGGAACGACAAGAAAAAATAAATTAATAAAGTTCTGTAACTTAGGAGGAGCATGCACAAGGTAAAGGACACTTTATTGGATGCAGAGTTGTCAAAACAAAAGGGGGAAGACAAGAAAAGAAGAGAGGCGAAGGAGACGAGAGAAGAAGAAACACAAAGACGAGACTCATGTCCTGTCCACACGGAGATGAAAACATTTGACAACAAGAGGATTTCGTTCCTCTTGTTGTCAAAAGCCAAAACAAGCTCAGTAGCTTCTGCAGCATGAATGCAACACCATATTTTCCTCGTTGTTGTCGGGGTTTGTATCTGCGGTTTAAGCTAGAGACGAGGCTGTGAGGTCATTGTTCCTGCAGCTGTCCCTATTCATTGTCCACACAGAAACACAAGGTTGGCCTTTTCAGATTTCTCTACTTTGAGACCCATTTTCAAAAGTGTGTGTTTTGGGGCACCTGAAACACCGTATCCACGTGGGCGAAAAGCCTAAACAATTAAAAACCTGTGCGGATACAGTGAAGTTTGTCTCTATGTGGACGGCCCCTCAAAGAAAAGAGAGCAAAATTAAATTCTCTTCCTTTCAAAGTAAGAGAGAGAGAGAGAGACAGGTGGAGATGGGTCGGAGGAGGGCTGACCAAGTTGTGTCTCCTGGGTTTTATCTGGTCTCTCGTTATTTGCACTACTATTTCATTTAATAAGAGAAGAACCTGAAGAAGCTTAATATAACATACAGCTAGTCCATGCAATTACACCATGCTTATAGGCAATCAATAGAAAATCAAACATTGTCATAAATCATGTAGCTCAGGTAATTATCAGGTATTATCCAGTATGTGACAGTATGAAGGAGGTAAAAGCAAAAAAAACTCATATGAGTGTGAACAGGTTTTATACCAAGTCCAGACCTAGATAACATCCATAGAACTGATGCTTTGATTATGTGCTTATACAGCTTAGATTTTCCTAAAACATGCATAAGATTACAGATGACAGTCAATCAAACAGCTGACTGAACCACATGTCCGGTGCCTCAGGGTGGCAGTATTGCTTTTTGGTGTCAATTTGACTGAAAACCAGGTCAAGAGTTCATTTGGCATTCTGATGTGGAAGAGGATGGAAGAGCTAAAGGCCCATGGCACCAGCAAATATGAGTGCCAATGAAGAAACCTGTGAGCTTTGACCCGTAGGGGCGATACTTGAGGTGGATGGTAGCAGGTACATAGCAGTACATGGTGCCACTGAAAGCCTCTTAATCAACTCACTTATAGGTTAAAAGTACTCTTAAAACTAAGTTGGATTGACAATACGCTACAGTAAGATTCTTTACAGCGTTAACCCCCTGTGTTCAGAGGCTACATATCCTTCTGCCAGCCTTGTACATATTTGCAGTAACTCTTGCAACAGTGAAAGCTCCAAACTAAACCATGATAGAACATGTTGTGTCTGTTTCCCCTGTAGAGTCACCCCACCAGCCAACACCCAAAGATCCCTGTGAAGACGTCAATTGTCGAGAAAAGGAACGTTGTGTGAATGGAAAATGTCAGGCTATTTCTACGGCAACCTGCAGCGCGATGGGTGACCCCCACTACAGAACATTTGATGGACGACCCTACGACTTCCAGGTATGACTAAAGCCATGGGAGTACTTCAGATTCATAATATCTCCCTCCAAATGCCATGTTTGATCCATCACTACATAAACCACCCATCTGTCATAGCTACATGATAAGCCCCTGAAAATCTCTCTCAACCTAAAGGTTGTCAAATCATGTGTCATACTAAGCTACTTGTACTTTGCAAGGTCTATGTAAGATTAAATGTTTTTACCATCCTTGATGACTGTAATGGAAAATGAATCTGGTATTGCCACATTTTAAATTTAAGGTCTTACTGTTCTTTTTTTAAATGATGGTTGCTAACAAACTGCCACCAAGGACTACATAACTGGCCGGGAGCCTAAAGCAATCATTTCTGATTGTTTTCTGATATACAATAAGACATGCACCATAGACACAGCCGTGACATAATACACTGAAGGCGTGGTAGCTGCTTCTAGGTTGAACCACCGTGTTTGGTTCAATATCATATATGAACTACTATGGCTTGGTTATAGCTTTTTACTCTTGTTGATTATGTTTCAACTTAGAGGAATAAAGAATGAATAAGAAATAAAGAATGCAAATTTAGTTCAGCTATGAAGTTTATCGTGATGATCGCATAGCCTTTTAGTCGAGGGAACTGGTGCAATGCTAACTTCAGGGTCTACAAAAATATGTCAATCCTGCACCACCCTATAACCGAGCTACTGAAAAGCTATCTTAATATCAATGACGCTACCAGAAAGCTACAGGAAAATGTACATAAAGCACTAACGGGGCTGTTTGTAGTGACAGAAGTGCCCATTGTTGCCAGCAACAACAATCGGCAGATGGGCATGCTGGAGGTGAAACTTCAGAAAACTCAAACCTGGTCTTTAGGGAGGTGCAATAGAACCACGTTTTTGTCTTACCTTCTCATCTGAATATTATTTGCAGCCTCTCATGCAGTTCTTTGTTACATTCCTTTCAGGGCACCTGCACCTATATTGTTGCAACAGTTGTGAAGAAAGGAACCGGCCTGCCTGATTTCACTATAACAACCAAAAACGACCACAGAGGGAGCAAAAGAGTTTCCTATGTGAGGACCGTGACCGTCACCGCCTACGCCCAGACCATAACCATTTCGAAGTACAGAGGAAAAGTTGAGGTAAACCAACACACCTTTAGCGAGAAATCGAAAAGTTCAAAAGAAAAATGAGTTATTTTAGAGTCAGTGTAAACACGTGCTGTCTGACCATTTGTTAAGCCCCGCCCTCCTCGACTACCATCCCTGAGTGAGACAAAATCCATGGGAACAGTCAGCTTTAAGGGGAGCGCCAACAAAACATCACATCCAGTCAGAACTGAGGGGGTACACAAGCTGCTGATGACAATGAATACAGCAGTGGTCATCAACTGGTGGCCCCAGGGCCACATCAAGGCCTCCTCAGCTTCCTACCTGGCCCCCAGAGCATTAGGAAGTTTAGAAAATTCCATCAAATATTAACCCAAGAAACAATTTGGATTGAACAGTGTGACCTTCAGTCTGTTATACAGATATCCAGCTGCCAGCCTGATTGGCTTTTCTCTGGTCCATGTGACAAAACACAGAGGACGAGCTCTGCTGTCCTCTGTGGACTCCACACACATCAGGGTTTCTGGTTGTTAATATTCAACATGTTTAATATTTATGATTTCAAGTCATCACACTACAGGATGATCAGATGAGATCATCGTTAAGACCTCCAGATAATCGGCCTTTGCTGAGTTTGATCGGACGCAGGGTTCCGAGCCACAAGTCGTCCAGAGTCTGGGGTTGTGTGTATACCACTTAAGAGGTCTCTGTTCAGTGTTAACGATCACCTGCAGTACCTGCAGGGCCCACCAGGGGAGGCACTGGCATTAACAGCAGAACACACGGCCAGTGTGTTGTTGTGAATGTTGTGCTGTTTCTTTAAAACAGCCTGTTCTGAGCAGGGCTGAAACAGTGGGATTTAAAGACATGACAAATTAAATTTATGTCCAGACATGTGGGCAAAAACTTGAAAAAATATGTTCTAGAGCAGTCATTTTTAATTGTTTGTTGTCAAAGGCACAGCAAGAACCAGGCCAGAATCTCAAGGCACGTCATTGTTGCCCCGTTTTTACTTAAAACAACAACGTGTGTTTCATCTGTACATGGATTTGACAAACTTTATTTCTCATAGGATAGCTAAAAACAGATATGTTCTATTTTATTATACCAATTTTTTTTTTATTTTTCTTTGTGTTACATTAAACATAAAAATGATTAATCACTGAAATTCACCTAGAAATTATTTTTCTGAGCTGACCATATACATATCATGTGAAAATAATATCCTAGCTCAATCAATTAGGAAATTAATTATCACACTTTAAATTTTAACAGATTTATTGATGAAGAGTAAATTGATTTTTGGGTAAAAAATATACTTTAAATAAAGTTTTAAGTACAACTATACTGCGTGCCTTTATTTAAGTCTAAGGTCAATTAAAAAGAATAAAAGATACTTTTTTTTGGCCTAAAAATAAAGATTTAAAATCTTTGTGGTAATATGTAATATTTTGTCTCAATTTAAACTCTTTTTATACCTATTTGTTAACAATTAAATGTTTTTATTGACAGATTTGCATTATTTTTTGAATCTTTTTTTGTGATTTTAGGGGTCCAGTATTTTGATAAGTTTGTTCTGAATTCAAAACCAGCATGAGCATATTCAAGTTTCATGTTTTTTTCAAGATAAAATGCTGTTAAATGCTTTTGGTTTTCGAAGGTTGAATAAGTGTTGTGTTGTTTCTTCCAGGTAAACGGCGAGCTTCAGTACCTGCCTGTCCATCTGCTTGAGGATAAGATAACCGTGAGACAGAGTGGGATCTACTGCGTCCTCACGACTGACTTTGGTCTGGTGGTGAAATATGACTGGAACATGAGGCTGATCATCACCGTGCCATCATCTTACCACAACCACCTGGGAGGTCTGTGTGGAAACTACAACGGAGACAAGCGGGACGACCTGCCAAAGCCCAAAGGTGAGCAGAGACCAGATGAGGGGACATAAAGTGTGCAAATGACATCAATCAAAAATAATGGAGACAAAAGCTGACCAGATAAAGCAGATGGACTGTGCTCATCACTATAGGATAGATTTCACTGGTCCACCTGGACAACAGCACCTTAGAGGGAGATGGGCAGAACATATCAAGACACACAGGAGGGTGACTGAGCATGTCTGTCACATTCATTACAGGCCAATCAGAGCCTCAGGGCCCCGAGTAAAGCTCTTTGGTGTGAAGCGCCATATTAACGAGCAGTCCTGTTTGAGCTGGGCTGTGTTTGTCTGAGAAGTTGTCAGGCGCAAAACTGGCTTGTTCTTGATTTGAATATGGCATTATTGTCTGCATTTTAACCTCCTGATGCCTGGTCTAAAGTCTGAAGTCTGTGGTCGGACTGTCGCTGCTAGCTTGAGGACGCATAGAGTTTTTATTTTTATTTTTTTTTAATTCATTTTTTACAAGCAGAAATATAGGGAATGTACATACATAAATCTCATACCTCATAATTCATGTTTCCCACAAAACGACAAAACAGATGCAAATACAATAGAAAGATAAAATTAAATAAAACAGAGAAAGCACATCATACTAAATCACAAAATTACTCTGACACACAAACAAAAACACAGGAAATACAGTCAGACCCCACTGTTATCGTAGTCCCTTGATCGTAGATCAGTGTAAACTATTTTAACATCAAATTTCATATGAGAATGCCATCTTTTTGTGAAGTCTGAGGTTCTGTCTTTGCTTTTATAATAAATTCTATCAATGAGGAGGTAGCTTGAAAGATTATTCCACCATTGGACAGTTGATGACATTTTGGATGTTTTCCAGTTTAAGGCTATACATTTGCTCGTGGCTAACAAGGCAAGATCTATGTATCTGCATTCATAATTTTTTCATTTGACATTCATTTGATTTTCACAGACATATTAGTTCCCAAAAGATATGAGCGAGGTGAAAGGTCAACAGTTGCATTTAAGCACTGAGATATTAGTTTGATAACAGATTCCCAAAATGATGACAGTAAGTCATCAGACCAGAGCATGTGAAAAAAGAAACACAGAAATGATATCTCACTGTTCATGTTGTTTAGTTTCTCTGGAGTGTAATAAACCCTGTGTATTATTTTACAGTGTGCTAGTTTGTGTCTTACATTATAATAGCATTTATGAACTTTCCTACAAATAGCAGATCGGTCTTCTTGCTTGAGTTCCACACAAAGATCTTGTATGGACGCAGAGTTTTAAACAAATCTGTGAGATCCAAACAAAGACTTTACTGAGCTTGTTTCACTCACGCAGATGAAAAGCAGCACACCTCGAGAGAACAGCAATGACCATTTAGAGAATTGAGCCAAGAAAATAAATCCCCTAAAGCCTGCAGTTATGTGATATGCAGTAAACAGGTCTGTCTGATCCTGACAGTTTAACTGGAGACTTTAACATTAAATGAGGTTTCTTATGCTGAAGTTTCTGACTCCTCTTTTTGATTGATTCTTGTTCTCCAGATGCTTCAATGAAAAAAAAAAAACTTAAATCTGAGAATCACTGCATCTCACTCAGTGTTCTGTGTTTGTTCTTGAGCGTAGAGGCACAATGAATTAAATAATCCATCCAAATTCAGACCAAACAGCTAAACCCACTGTGTCAATAGCTGAATACCAGCCACCCGTCACACACTGATTTAAAGAGAATTAGAGCTTGCATTCAGTGTTAGGCCTAACAAAACATTCCCATGAATAATTGTACTTTAATCTGTATCCTTTTACCCTGCGCCTGGCTTTACGCCGTGAACATGTGTCGTCAAATTAGCAAAATATGGACCTGCACACCCAAAGACTCCCATGCACCACACGCTTTAGACAACACGCTTCACGCCTTAGAGTCTGGTCGTTTTCTGACCAGGAACACGATGGCTGTGCCCGATGACAGACGTGAAATCTGGAGACATGAGCTGCTTTTCATCAGAAGCTGTCCATGAGCTCCACATCTCACATCTGTCAGTCCATTCACTGTTCATGCTCCATCAACCCTGGTTTCTGCTGAAGGTCACTCTTTTTGAATTGTAGGAACTCAGAATATTTCTGGTTCAAGCAGCTCTTTGTTTGTTCTTGTTGTCCCTGCAGGCAAAAGCATGACCAGTGTCCTAGAGATGATAAAGGATTGGAAGGTCAAGGATTCTGATCTGTTTTGTCACGATAACTGTGCCGGTCAGTGCCCCCACTGCAGCGAGAAGCAGCAGAAACATTACAGAAGCCCCAGATCGGTGTGGAATGATGGCCCAAGAGAATGGACCGTTTAAAGCGTGCCACAGTGCAGTCTCCCCCGCCACGTTCCTGGATGACTGTGTCTATGACGTCTGTGTCAACAAAGGTAAAAAATTACAGGAAAAAACCTTTGGAGCACATTGAACAAACCACAGTCTTCTGTGAAATATGTGAAAATACAAATGTATTCTTCTGTAGACTTATGAAGCTCTGTCTCTGTCATTATAAAAAAGCTTGTGGTGTCCCTCAGGGTTCTTTTCTTGGGCCTCAACTTTTTGATTTTTATTGTAGCCATTTTTAAGAAATATGACTACCACATTGTAGGAGTTGTTGTTAGGACAATGATGAATGATAGGTGGAGTTGGTTGTTATTCAAAAACCCTGTTCTAGTCTTCTGATGTGTATCAATGTGCCAGATTAATACAGGCTGTCCAGTGTGTTTTACACAAGAATACAGAACAGAGCCGTTAAAAACCGTTAAAAAGTGTTATAGGACACCTAAAAAAAAGTTCCAGTCAAATAGCCTGATTGTTCTAAATTATTGTGCTGGGTCAAACGCTAGTTGGTAACCGTGGCAACAGAAACTCAGAACATACGTTAACATACGTTATTTCCCAGTGTATTTTGCTATCACAACAGCATGACAGTAAACATGAGTGACTTTATAGTTTCTTTTAACCTATTTGGTGAATTTGATAATTTTGAAGACTGGGATGCAGCAGAAGAGAAACAGAGAAGAGAAAATAAGAAGAAGGAGATGCGACACAAGGAGGTGACACCGGAGGAATTTAGAGGATGACAAGGAAACTATCTGTGGACTTTGATTCTTTGAAACAAAATTTCTCATCATCGTCTGGACACACAAGCGATAAGAGGTGCACTTGCCCTCTGAAATGATACTTTGTATCACGTAACATAACATTAAGCAATCATCTCACCTCCCTCCACTGATTAGGCCTTAATATAACAGCTGCGGCCGACCGAGCTGCAGGTTCTGTGGCCAGAGCCGGTTACCTTGGCAACGCGTCACATCGAGAGATTAAATAGTCCACTCAGCTGCTTCTTGTGAAAAACTTACGATTTTAACGGTAACAAACAATATTAACGTATTAATAATTGATTTAATATTTATTTCTTTCGTCAGTGACCATGGTATAAAGCGGGATAATGCCCTTCGAGGTGTCCATTATCAGAAATTAATGGACTTCGCGTCGGACGGTTCATGCCTCCGCGGCATCCATTAATTTCTGATAATAGACACCTCGTCGGGCATTATCCCTTACAAATATTACATTTTACTGTCATCTCATACATTCACACTTGCACCTCCCCTCCTTCAGTATTTCTAACATTAGCCCTTTAAAAAGGCTGTATGAAACAAAGGAGGAGAGCTCAGCACTCATTCAAAAATTGTTCCACATAATCGGTGCAGCTGTCTTCCCCCATTCAGTTCTAAACCTCTGTATTTATAAAGTTACAGAGTTTTGAGGCCTTGCTGTATGACTTAAAATATTCATTGATAGGAGTGTAGTCTGGTCAGGAGGTCATTTACCCATCAGTGCCTTGAAAATTAACAGAAAGCTGTGCTGCGTTCTCCATGGAGCCAACGAGCACCAGCCAACAGAGCGATATAGATCACAGTGGTGAGTGGTGATAAATGGCATCCAGTGGCTTCAAGACAGAGGCATGTGCATGAGAATAGAGAGTATCTCCATCGTCTGAAAACTGCATTACTGTTGCCTGGACAATCTTCTAATCTTCTAATCTGTTTCTGACCTTGAGGCAGGATTTGTTCCTGTAAAGGAAACCAAGCTGAGGCCTCAAAGGGAGATCCTGGTCCAACCAGATGTCAAAGTATTGAACTGTTGTGCACATTTAGTGTGTATGATATCTAAAATGGACAACACAGTGTAAATGGGTTTAGTAACTTGAAAAAAATCATACAATATGTTGCTATGGGGTCAAACTGTAGCTTGAGTTGCATAGAGGGTGTTAAAGATGATTAAAATCTGTTTGTAGCTGTGACAGTGCACATCAGTGGAGTGAATCTGAGAACTGAAGCCAATGCAAACAAAATCTTGTTCTGTATGCACTTGCTGCAAACTGACTGACAATAAGTCTGTCTAAGTCAAAGTCTAAAACAGTATCATCTCCATACAAATGAATTTTGCAATGTTTTATTTGCCCTGCAATATCACTTATGTACTGAGTGAAAAGTATGGGCCGTTAGATATAATCCAGGCAAACATCTATTAAGGATGATTTTATACCTCCTGCAGCTGTTGCCTGTGTCTTATTTGATAAGCCAGATAACTCAGACACAGTCATATCAAAACCAACAGCAGCTAGTCGACTGAATAAGAAATGTAGTCTACTGTATCAAATGCCTTCAACAGGTCAACAAAAGACCAACAAATTTATTCATCTTTATCAACCACACTTACAATGTCATGTGTTCCAAGTGTTGCTGTAGATATTGTGCTGTGACCTGGTCTGAATCCTGATTGATTCAAACATAGCAAAGTATAGAGCAACACACCCAAATCATGATGCACCATGCACTTTAAGATGCTGTCAGAAAAGGGCCTCATGGGGTAAGAACGAGGAAAAACCAGGATTAGTTCTTCATGGCAGAAAACTGAGGCTGTTTCCCCCAGACTGGGTTAATCACACATTGACGTATTTGGATTTTTGCATGTTTTGTCAGGATTGTTGGGTGATCTTTGTAGCCTGTGGTGCTCCTGTTAACACTAAAGTGGGATTTATTTTTCTGTGCAGGTTCCAAACAGTTTCTGTGTGAAAGCCTGAAGAGCTACTTTGACCAGTGTCTGTCAGAGGGAGTGAAAATCAAACCAAAATGGAGAGAGCTGTCTGGATGCAGTAAGTCCGCAAAAGAGTGAAAACTACATTTATCTGGATTTCAGTTCTTCACGACTCCATTAGTGCTGTCCTCACAGGTCATAATAATCAGCTCTAACATGATCTATCTTCTCCACAGTTCCATCCTGCCCACGAGGAAGTCACTACGAGGCATGTGGTTCAGCATGTCCCGCCTCCTGCTCAGACCTGGACAGTGAGAAGCTCTGTAAGGCTCCGTGTGTGGAGGGCTGTCAGTGCGATAAAGGATACGTGCTCAGTGGAGACAGGTAAACGATGGCAGTGATGATGGTCGTGGACTGTGGAGAACGTTGGAGGGGTGACTTGGTTATTGAGTGGTTTGGTTACTGAAGTGGGGGTCTGGTATAGAGCTGTTACTGTTGCATACATGTGCACAGATCTGTGTTACCTGCGCCAAGTTTTCACGGGTGTTTGCTGTTTTTTTGGTTTGTAAACTAACTCAAAATGTTCTTAACAGATTTTCAGACATTGTCAGGCCATAGCAAAAAGAAGAGGTGATAAGGTTTTGATGATCATCCATGAATTTCTGACAGATTTGTTGACATTGTGAGATTGAGCAGTTCTCCACATTTTCAATCAGGCAACAATGCTAGAAAGGCTTCGGTGGAGTTTGTGAGTTAATGAAAAACCTGCTTCAAGATGTGAAAACCCACATAAAGCATCAGGTAGACAGGAGGAGAGCCTCTCGATTGGCTGTCTGACTTCATGTGACTCTTGCAGATGTGGTCACTGATCTAAGTGTGTACCTTAATCTGTGAAAGTTTGTCCTCATCATTTGGATATGAAGGTAAAAACAAGCCACAAAAACAAAGTAGGGTCATCACACCCAGTAAACAGTTTGTTTACTTCAACTTACTTTTCCACTACCAAGCTGCTTTGATAAGGCACTATTTTGAGACACAGCACAGTCTACGTGTCCTTCCTCCAGCAGTGTAACAATCAAACTACAGTCTCACTTGAATTTTCCCGAACAGACAAATGAAGATTAGCCAAATGTACGAATGGTTAAGGATCATCCTGCTGATCAACCACAGTAATTTTGACTTAAGCTCAGATTACCCGCCTATCATGAAATAAGCTTATCATTGAAACCGTGGCTTCTGTCTTCACAAGTGAACAGTCAGTCTCAGCTGATTACTTACTCTAAATCAGCTCCTCTGTTTTGTCCTTGAGTTTTTAAAACAGTGAATCTGGTCTGTATGATTATAAATGTCCATTAAATTGACGAGGCTCTGCATGATGTGAGCTGCTCACTGCAGATGAACGTATAAAAGCTGATAGTCTCCTCTGATCCTGAACATCCTGAAACATCCTGAGCCGTTTTTGTCTCAGTAACACTCTTATTTCATCCAGTTTGACCACATGAGCTCAGGATTTATTCACCTGAATCAACAGGTACAGAGTGTTTCTCTGGTCCTCCAGTTCTCAGAGCAGATTCCTCCATTTTTAATTCAGACCTGTTGACTCTCCATCTACAGAAGTTTCTCCTGTGAACTCCAGTTCATACAAGTGTTCACAGGTATCCAAAGTAAACAGAAATCATATTTGCTGCAAACATCGACAATTTATCGTGTTTGATAGCAGCTGTTTCCTCTTGTGAAGCAAATTAGCAAAAATAGTGCCGAATCAAAGCAGCTTAGGAGCAGGAAATTAAGTGGATGTAAACAAACTGTCTGTAGCGTTTGACGATCCCACACTGTTTTTGTGGCTTGTTTTCTCCCACAATTCTTTTCATTAAGCAGAGAGTTTAGCACCATGCACAGCAATGTGTAGCATTAGCATCTGTCCTGAGTTTTTCTGAACGGAGAGAGAACTGAGCTGTGACACTGTGGCACATGTTCAGGCTGATGTACCTTACACAGCCACACTTTAAAAAACATGAACTATCCCTTTAAGTACAGATTTTTCCTCTGCCTCTGTCGCTGTGGAAATAAAACTTTCTGACTTTGTTATAAATATATCGAAACACTCTGGCAGGACCCCTGACCTTGGTGTTCTCATGGTAGTTACAGCCGTTGTTATGTTGTTGCTGTCTGAATCTGAATCTGAATGAATCATGAGAGAAAGCCCTACATTCCAAAAAACCCTGATCATAAATAGTTCACACTCAACTGGAATGACAAATGTGTTAAAAAATCCATCCAAACACACTTTTGTCATCAAGATCAGGGGCCCCTGCACTCTAGCAGTCATAACAACCTACATCAACTACAAACTTGCCCATCCGATGTTTGTTGATGGACTTGAATTTTTAAACTAAATGATGACTAACCTGACATATTACTGTCTTCTTCATAAACGTGACTGAAAATCTTAAACCCTGATCACAAAGTGTCAAGGCTGCAAATAACACCAGACATTTGAAAACAAAGATAATGAATAAAATACATATTTTTAAACCTATCCTTTAAAATCTAAACTGAAAAACGAAACATGAATGACCCATAAAAATGTAAGTTATGGCTGTTTTCCGTGTGTTTCAGGTGTGTCCCAAAGTCTGAGTGTGGATGTCAGGACAATGGGAAGTATTACCCAGCAGGCGCCAAGTGGTGGGGCGATACCACCTGCACCACCAGATGTAAATGCCGTAACGGAAAAACAAAGGTTCTTCATTTTGTTTTAAAATTATTATTATTATTTTTGTTATTATTATTATTATTATTGTTATTATTATTATTATTAGTAGTAGTAGTAGTAGTAGTAGTTGGAGTAGTAGTAATTACCACTTTTAGTAGTATCAGAAGCATTACTGTTACCATCACTATAATTAATAATATAATTATCAACATAATGAACATCGTAATGAAAATAATTATCATTAAATATCAGAATTATCTAGTCTGGCTTTTAACATACAATGTTAAGTTTATATTTTTTTCAAGAACATGTTTGTTTTAACATCTATAAATATATATATATATATATATATGTATATATATATATATATACATATATGTATATATTTATATATATACACACATAGATAAATATACACATAGATATAGATATACATGTTACCTGTTGATAAATATTCATATACATATTCATATATGGTCATATGTGATAATTTCACTTTTTGATCAGATATTTTATGACCACGTATAATTTTGTGCATACAGCTCTCTTACATAATCATTTTCCCGGTAATTAACTACTCCATACCATTTCTGTTACAACATATTATGTGGATTTTTCTATGTAATTGTCCAATTATTCATAGAAGCAAACGTTTTGACCTTTAATTTCCTTTCACAGTTTCTGTACATGTCTTACCATTTTTCTTCCTTACAGTTTTAACTCATATCCCATTTTTCTTTACTGTGAAACATTTTAACTGCTGTTCCTGGTTTTAAAGATTGATATACTCTAGCCACTTTATAAGGTACACCTTGCTCACACCAGATCATTCTCTGTTAAGCCCTGAGATGGTTGTCAGTGAAAATTTCAGTAGATCAGCAGTTTCTGACAGACCAGCACATCTGGAACAAACAACCATGCCATGTTGAAAGGCACTTAAATCACATTTCTTCTCCATTCTGATGCTCGGTTTGAGCAGGTTGTCTCAACCATGTTAACTTGCCTAACTGCATTGAGTTGCTGCCATATGATTGGCTGATTAGTTGCTTGCGTAAGTGAGTAAGTGAACAGGTGTACCAAATAAAGTGGCATAGTGGTCATTTTTTTATATTTGAGTTTAAAAATGTGAAATATTGGTCTTCATATGTGATCTAACATTGTTTTGTTTTTTTTTTCCTGTGAAGTGTAAATCTGTGAGCTGCAGGAAGAGCGAGCACTGCACCATAAGAAAGGGGGTCCGAAACTGTTACCCAGCATCCGTTGCAACCTGCAGGTGCAGTGGTGACCCCCATTGCAGGAGCCTGGACAACAGGCGGTTTGACTTCCAGGGCACTTGCTCGTATGTCCTGTCCAAGCTGGTGAAGGGGTCTGAGCAGGACCTGGAGCCATTTGAGGTTTTGGTTGAGAACGAGCACCGAGGGAGGAACCGAGCCGTGGCGTACACAAAGGCTGTGTCACTCACTGTGTATGGAAACGTGACTGTCAGTATGAGCCGAGTCAACAAGGGACAAGTCCTGGTAAGATCAGACTGTTGGTGTGGATGTATCATATTCACAGTTTCAGATCTGTGAGTCGACTTTGGTCATAAAATTATCATAAACTATCTTCTGAACTTTGGATATGGCATTAAGGTAAAAACTCACTGTGCTTGAGACAGACCAGGAGATAGGAGTCACTCAGTTTGTTCATTTTAAAGACCGACATGTGGACATTCATCTGTGATTTTCTTCATTTTAGTTTGTTTTGTGTGCAAAAATAAAGCTCCAGATAAACCGTCCACACAAATGCAACACTGAAACTTCCTGGTATATTTCAGGATATCTTACCCGAAAAACTCCCTGACCTGCTCCTTCACACTTTTCCCTCACAGCAGGAGATTTCCCTGTAGTTGGCTTTCAGTTAATAACAGAGGAGGGGGAAATGTAAACTCAAGGTAAAACCTGGTTAGCTGGGTAAATTCCTTTCATTGTAAACCCCATTCACACCTACAGAAAAACCCTGAAGTTATCCAGAATTTAAGCGAGTGTGCCGAATATGTGAAGTATACCTGGGTAATTTCCACATTCCCCTGTAGTATTTTATCCAGGTAAAGTCTAAGTGAGCTGATGTAAATGTAAATTCAGGCTAAAGCCTGGATTGCTGGGTAAATTCCTTTCTCTGTGAACTCCATTCACACCTGCAGAAAATTATCTGAAATTTACGCGAGTGAGACGAATGTATGAACTTTGCCTGGGTAATTTCCTCTCTCTCCTCTAGTATTTTATCTGTGTAAAGTCCATGTGAGCTGATGTCTGAAAGCCACAGGAAATAGCCCAGGTATTCACTGAGGTGAGTGGAGAGGGGTGATGGCATCATCCTGTACGACTGGTGTGAAGCCGGAAATGGGAGACTTGACAGGACAGAAGAAAAAACAATCACTGTAGCGGGAGAAGTTTATCTGATTGTGAGGAGTGTTACACAAACTCAATGTGCGCCTGGACAACGATAGTGTTGTTCCTACTGCGCATCATGAAAGTTCTGTAGGACATCTGCTCGAAAACGATCACCGACGGGTCTCTCGCACACCCAAAGGGCCACTCTGCTGTTGGATACAGAGCTAAAACACTGCAGCTTTTTTCTCTGATGTAAATGTGATCATAGGGTTTGGCTCTGCCCTGCTGCTTCAGATGAACACTGACCTCTGCTGCATCAGGAGAAAGTGTGAACAACCATGTCAGGGAATTACCCGGGTGAGCTGACAGGTATTAGCCTGATAGCATCAAGGTTGCATGTGTGAAAAGGGGCTTGCAGTGACTTGATTTCAGCAAAACAAAAAAAGCCTAAGCCACAGTGACGGGGTGCTATCGAAATATTTAATTGACGTGTCGTCATGGCGGCTCCATGTAGAGAATCAAACATCCACGGACTTGTGATCAAGACACATTTATTTACAAACGCAGCTGGCTGTGCACCAATACAGCCTTTACGATCTACACACACTTATACCATTAACTATGTATGTAACTATGGGGTTCAGAAGAAAACCTCAAACCATCGTCTGCTTGTTCATCTGTGTGTTCCCCTCTCCAGATGAACGGTCGGTCAGTCAACCTGCCCTTCTCAGGTTTTGAAGGAAAACTCGACATATACAGGGAGGGATCCTTCTGTTTGGTAAAAACAGATTTTGATCTGACTCTCAGATTCGACTGGAGATCTCACGTGAGCCTGACCCTGCCCAGCTCGTACGCCGGAGAAACTGCTGGTGAGTGTGGTGGAGGGTATCAAACCTGATTGTGATTGTTCTCAGGGATAAAACTGAAGCCTGTCAGGCTGTCTGACTGCTGTCGGGGGCTTTCTTATCCTCAGGTCTGTGTGGGAATTACAACGGAAAACCAGCGGACGACTTCATAAAATCAGACGGCACCCTGACTGAAAATGTCAACGAGTTTGGAGACAGCTGGAAGGTTTTTATGATCTCTCATTGTTTACATCAGGGATGGGTAAAGGGCACCCTCCTCAGTCCGTGTGACCTGGGTCCTTATCAGAAACATGTAGCAGACTTGGAGGATCTTAGCCCATACAAAATCATGCAAAAAAAAAAACGCTCTGGAAAGCGGTCCCTCGCCCACAGAGACTGTCCAACTGGTGGTCCAGCATGTCTACGAGTCTCCTCATGACACAGCACAAGCAGAGCCAACTACTTAGCCAAAATGTAGTATTTGTGAAATCTGCCAAAAATTTCCAGATGCCAGTCTTCTTTGGGGAAATAAGCTGTTTGTGTCTGACCAGCCTATCTTGTTTCCCACCATGCAAAGCGCCAACAGGTCAGGGGTCAAAATGTTGACAGCCTCACTATTTATTCTCTTACATTTATAAGTTGGTAAAACAATCAAATCTTGTTTAATTTACATTTTTCAACTTGTTGCACAGATGTTTCACAATGTGTAAACCATATTAATTCTAAACTTTAACACGCATCAGACGTTTTTAGTCCTATAAAGGATGCTAAAATTTAGTGGTGCCAGCATTAGCAAAGTTACAGTAAAAGAAATCAGATGGGTGATTGGATTGAGAAGGAAAGTCGCAGAATTGTTCACATTTTTTTACGCAAATTGATCATTTGAGTCGGACGTTCCTCATCTTTTAAATCTCTGGACCCAAATGAGAAGTTTTCTCTCTCCCCAGGACCCAGACTTACAAAACTACATTATCTAAATCAATAGATACAATCATGATTAACTGCATAAATCAATTTTGGCATAAAAAAAATAAAACAACACTTTGATTTTGCAAGAAGGGATGGAGTGTTTTATTCTGACTTTTTTGTTTTGTGTTGTGTTTCACTTTAGTGATATTTGTTTTTCACATCCAATAGCAGTATAACAATTAAGTGGTAGGTGTTGTGAGTTTTCAACTGCAAAATAATGACATTTTAAACTGATTTTAAGTGAATTTTAATTCTTTAAAAAATAGTTTCACATATTCTCATCATATATTATGTTTTGTACATTTAAAATCATCAAGCTAATTAAATTCCTTCTGTAAAGAAACTTTTGAGCCATTTTAACTTATTTAAAGATATGGTTACACTTTAGCAGAAACTTTTGCTGCGTTGAATTCATGAAAAACTTTAAATTTAAAAGAATTGCGAACAAAGGCAGAGGAATTTTAGGAAATATTATTGATGAAGCAGAAATCAGAATAACAGAGGGTGTCCTTTAATTTTAGATCCATAATGTTTTATGGCACATGTTCATAATTGACCCAAAGTGCTGTTTCAGTTTTCTCTTTTACTTTATTAAAGTGATTCAAACAGCCCTATGAGATGAAATACAGAAAGAGATTTTTAAATTTGTGATCATGTTTTGTCTATTAAATCAAAAGCTATGGATCAAATTACCTCTAAGTTATGAGGAAGGATGTGTGTTAGTGTTACAGCTGTCCCGGGTCTCTCCTATGGACATGGTGTCTTTACATGGTGGGTCCAAAAGTTGGTCTACGTCCACTTTTGAAAGCTCTTCTCCCTTATGATGTGGGCTTATCCACAAAACATGAGCATTATTGCACCTCATGGTCTTTTAAGTCTTTAATAAAAAGAGTCCTCAGTTTAACAGTGAAGCTGAGCAGAGCACAGTGGGTGCAGCAGCGGGCCATCACTCATCATCACTAGTTTTTGTTTTGTTTGGGAGCCCCCTGGTGGCAGGGTCTCACACACTCTGTTAACAATGGCTACCCCTCTATCCTCTTTTTTACCATATCCAAATACAGGCTGGTGGAGACAAAGACTGCTCCAGTGACTGTCCCGGAGGAAAGTGTCCTGAATGTAAACAAGAGTTGATGGTTCGCTACCAAAACAAGCTCTTCTGTGGGATCATCTCGGATAAAGAGGGACCGTTCAGGTGAGCACCTTGTCTGTGGTTTCATCAGAACAACATTTGATTTGAGACCCATGGAATAAAAGTCTTTTGATTTTGATTTAACCTTCATAAGCTGTTGAAACATAAACATTTACAGCGTGTCAGCTGTATTTAATTGTACCTTGATGTTCTGAAATAGGAACTATTTGGTAGCTTAATTAAATATTAAGAATAACAGTATACACACATAGTTTGCATTATTTCTCTGTGCCTGCATGGGTTTTCTCCAGGCACTCAAGTGTCCTCGCACAGCTCAAAATCACACTTACTCGATAGTATTGTGACTTTAGTATTAAGTATAATGACTGATGGTTTTATGTATAGTTAGTTAGTAAATATTTCTTTATAATCTAGATCTTGGTATTTAAGTGATCATGATTTTGATTTGTGCCATAATAACTGAGTACCCACACAGCTGGTGAAGTGTTAATTTTGTCGACTGATTATTTTCGTCATAGTTTTCGTCAACAACCTTTTTCCCCTGAAGAAAACTAGACTAAGACTAAAAAAAAAAGTGTACATGGACAACAACTAAAACTAAATTAACTCACATTTTAGTCAATAGATAAAAAACTAGACTAAAATGTCTGACAGAGACTAAATCCAATCAGACCTAACTTGGTCATGTGGAAAGTAGAGACAAGTTAGGATATATATCCAATCACAGCTACTTTGGTTGTGTGTAAAGGTTGGATGAGTTAAGAGGGACATCCAATCACAGCTGCCTTAGCTTGGTGGTGGCAGGATCCAAGTGTAAAACATGAGTTCAGAAATTCAAGGAAACATAAAAAATGTCTTACCCTTTACACTTCATATTTTAGTCGACTGAATTTACAGTAGAAACTGTCGACTAAAATTTTGTGAAATTTCATCAACTAAAACTAGACTAAAATGTTAACAATTTAGATGACTAAATTATGAATAAAACTAAAACATATTTTTGGCAAAAGACTAAAACTAATTTAAAAAGTGCTGTCAAAATTAGCACTGATCTGGTGTTTGCTTCTTTTATGGTTTTGAAGGCTTACACTCTGATTTGGTTCATGCTCCACCCAAAACACACCTGTGTATAATGAAGGCACTATAATCCATCCTCTCTGAGCTCTGTGCCTGGCTTTGGCAGATCACAGATGGGCACCCTCCACCCGCTGTGCAGGTTTAGGGCCTCAGGATAACAGTCTTAAGGCCCTCAGACTGTTCAGCATTCATAGTGTTTCACCTCACTGTGACTCTGTCTCTCCACAGTCAGTGTCACGAGAAATTCGACCCCACACCCTTCCTCAACGACTGTGTTTTCGACTTGTGTGCGTACAATGGCCATGCCTCCGCCCTGTGTGACAGCCTATCAGCCTTCACTACCGCCTGTCAGCAGGGTGGAGCTCAAGTGGAGAGCTGGAGGACACAGAAGCTCTGCCGTAAGTCCCAGTCACACACAGAGTCCAGTTGGTTCACCTTTATCCGTCCATCCATCAACCATCCAACCATGGATCAGTGAATCCATCCACCCTTCTATCCGCTCATTCATTTTGATTCTCATACTCGCATAGATCGCCTCAAGTCTTCCTGTCCACATTCAGTCACTGATGGTTCTGCATTCATCAGTTCACTATCTAAACTCTGTGTCTGCAGCCATGTCCTGTGGTCCCAACAGTCACTATGAGGTGTGTGCACCCCCATGTCAGCCCACCTGCAGCAACCTGGGCCCCCCTGATGGCTGTGACGAGAAGGCCCCCTGCACAGAGGCCTGTGTGTGCGACGACGATTTCATCCTGAGCAACGGCCGCTGTGTGAGCACGGCCGAGTGCGGCTGTCAGTATGAGGGGCAGTACTACGAGGACGTACAGGTAACTCACCTGAGCACACGGGGTGTGCTGACGTTTGAGGCGGGCGTGAAAGACTTTTTCTTTTTTTTAAGACTATTTTTTGGGCATTTTGTGCCTTTATTGATAGGAGAGAGAGAGACAGTGGATAGGCTTGTGAAGGGGGGCGAAGGAGAGTAGGGAGACTCGAACCCGGGCCAGCAGAAGCATACGTGGGCTGTGCCTGGTTGCCCACCACTACTCTGAACCAGCACCCAGAGTGTGAAAGACTTTAGTAAAGCCATGCTGCTGTCAAAGATAGATGTGATAATGATTTGATTTAGTTTTTGAACAAAGTGATTAAACAAAGGAGGGTGAAGAGGGTGACACCTGTTCAGTAAGGACACGGCTTCAGGCTTTATTTACTACACCACCATAAACATGTGACTCAAGACCCTGCAACCAAGAACTGGACCGGCAGGATGTCTAAACTGATCAGAAATTTCCTTTAAAAGTGATTTTATCCATTTAACTTATTCCAGCCCTGTCCATGAAACTGATTATTTTATTTCAGCTTTTTAACCCCTTGAGTACCATTTTGAATGCCTAATGACGATAAATAAACAGAAATAAATCATTTACTAAACTTAGAGAGCGGGGGGGGTTATTTTCTGGATTTCATGACATGGACTGATCAATAATAATATTGATTTGACTGTACTTCAGTATTTCCTTGCAGGGTCACACCTTGGCTGAAACATGCCTCATAAGGATAAGGATAAGGATCCAGTGTCCAGCAGTGGTCAAATGAGAGAAAAAGCAGAAAATGTTCACATCATAATAAAAAATTAAAGATAAAAAAATACAATTGAATGTATTTTATAAGTAAATGTCATCCTTTTCAGAATTATAAAATATTGATTTGTTCTTCAACTTTTAGCTTCCTCAGTACCATTTTGAATATTTGGTGCTCAGTAAATGTTACAAAAACTATATCCATCATGAGTATACTCTTTCGATGTCAGGGGGGCTGGAGCCAATCCCAGCTGACATTGGGACACCTTAAACCAGTTGCGAGCCAATCTCAGGGCCACATAGAAAGACAGACAACCATTAATGCCCACACTCATGCTTGAAGAAAATTTGGAGTCACAAGCGTGTTGTTTGGTCTGCGAGAGAAAGCCAGAGTGCCTGAAGAGAACCCACGCATGCACGGGGAGAACAAACTCCACACAGAAAGGTCCTGACTGACACAGGGTTCGAACCAGCAACCTTCTTGCTGTGCATGCACAGTTCCTGCTGTGCCAGAGTGCCATCCACAAAAACATACAGAATACATAATAATCTGATAAGAAGAGAGAGCCCTGGTGATTTAAATGTTTGATTCTTTTTGGTGCAGGATGTTTTTTTGATGACGAAACATATCAGATCAAATGTTCAGAATAACCCAAAAATCTGACTCAGTGGTAACAATTTCCTGTTAAAATGACTCTTGTATTGTAGTCTTGTAACTGATTCAAGTCTTACTCGTTATTATCATGTATTTTATAATATTTTCATCCCTTTCTGTGTCCACTGAATCTGATAATCCCATGATAATTATTCATGTCTGAGCGACTGCAGGTGAGAATGTGACGTCCAAATCTGAAACAAACACACACAAGTACACACTCATTCATCTCTACACATATTAAGTACTGACTGAATACTTCAAATTGGCCGTATGTCTGAAATTAAACATCATAAATATAAAGAGTGTCTGTCTCTCTATGTGGCCCTGTGATTGTCTGGTGACTGGTTCAGGGTGTACCCCGCCTCTGGAGCAATGACAGCTGGGAAAGACTCCAGCCGCCCTGGCCTTGAAAGGGATAAGTGATGTAGAAAATGAATAATAAAAAATATCATTAAAATTCAGGAAAAATTCAGTAAAATACACACCTGTGTGAAAAATAAGTGCAAAAGTGTCACAAAAAAAGAATTTTAAAGGCTCCAGAATGATAGCTCAGAGAGCTTAAGGGTTGAGGTTAACAGTATATATTTTTTCATCACACTGTGTCACCTGTCCGTCCTCTCTGACTCCCCCCGTCCTCTGTCCTCAGGTGTTCTTCCCCGGTCAGTCGTGCGACACTCGGTGTGTGTGTTCAGACGGAGGACAGGTCGAGTGTGATTCCAGCTTCAAGTGTTCACCACAGGAGGAGTGTGTCCTGAAGGACGGCTCCTTCTCCTGCCAGCCCAAGGGTGTTGGCTCATGCTCGGTCAGCGGGGTCAGGAACATCCGCTCCTTCGATGGACAGGTATGGTACGGTTTATTTCATGGGTGTATAAACTTTTTTTGGCTCGGGGCATGAATGAGAAGTTTGCGCTCTCCCCAAACTTAAAGAACAAATTATGTAAAAGAATAAGTTTATCTGGAGCCTTTATAACAGCAGAATGTACCTCACAGAAGAAGTCATAGGGATTATTAATAATGAAGAATACCTAAAATAGCTCTTTAAAGGTTTCATATTTTCAGGTTTATTGATTTGGTTGAATTATAAAGTGAAGAACAAAGCCAGAGCTAATATTCTGTGTTCACCCATGTTAAGATGTCGGTGTAAACAGCAGATAGAAAAACAATTTACATGATCAACCCTGTGACGCTAAGGCCTCAGACTGATCCAGATTCTTCTGACCAACTTTGTGACTCAGAAAAGAGAATTTGATCTATTTCGACTATTTTTACCTCATTTCACAGACCTGGCAAACTACAGTTTTTGTCAAATGTGTTTATATCAATATAAAAATGGACAACAGGTGGAAGACATTCAGTGTTCCCCGGCATTCCCCAACATGGGATTTACTCATGTGTTTTTCTGAATATTCAGTAAATACTGCTTACTGTATTTGGTAGTAGTTTGTAGCATGACTCTCAAAGAGCTTTTGTTTTACAGTGTGCTCCACCCGCAGGTTACGAATGCTTATAAAGCTCATTACTGCCACCTGCTGGTCATAAGTTTGAATAAGAGCCACTATTTCTAAAATACCAAAACAATATTAAAACATATTGATATAAATGATAGATCCTGTTATTTATGCAGATATAGGTAATAATTTATCTGATTTCTGTTTCTGGTTAGGATAATGAAAATAAACAATAGCTTAGCTAAAGGCTAGCTTAGCTAAATTAATGCTAATTAATTGACTCAAGGAACAGGTGATTTATTTGTTTTCATCATTTTTACCACTAGACACACACGCGAGAAAAGCGTTATATCGATGTAATGACTCAAAAAATGGTACATTACCTAGTTTGATTTCACTTTATTGTTATAAATGTATCTAAATTAATGCTAATGCGAATGCTAATACTGCTGAGGCTGTCTGTCTGCCATGACATGTTTGAAACCCAACTAAACCGACAAGGTTGTGACACTTCAGGCCATCTTTGGCAGAAACTTTAGAAGAGTGAATATTTTATGACATGTCTGCTTTTGTGTCATGAAGGCAGATCATTTTGGTGTAAATATTAGGGCTTGATGTTTTAACCAGGATAACAGACTTGATGCCTGTGGACAAATTACTTTAATAAACATTGTTTTTCCCTCGTTGACAGTGTGAAGCATTTCTTTACACAGTCTTAACAAGTGAATCAAACCAAGAAGAAGAAATGTATTTTATGAAGATATTAGGATATTTGGAAGACATGTAGAAACAAATTGAAATGTTGACATGTCAATTCATAAATGGAGAAAATGTGGCTTTATTGGAGCTGATAGCATAGAGATGAGTGATCATAATTCATGCTAGCATACTCAGTTGACCTGTAGGAATGTGTATCAAGGTGTGAGGCCTCTGAGGACCATCACAGAGGAGGTTTTGACATTAATCCTCTGATGTTTCATTCTGGCCCTGCAGGACTATCCTCTGTGGGGAAACTGTCTGTTCACGCTGTCCAAGGTGGAGGAGGAAGAGGGGGAGATAAAGGCCTTCTCTGTGCAGGTGCAGCAGAAAACAGACAAAGACGGACATGTCACTCGTAATGTCATTGTCAAGGTTGACAACCAAGAAATTGCCATGGAGACGGGGGTCATTTCAGAGGTTAAGGTAAGAATTATTGACTTTAGGGTACACAACTCCAGGTGTTTCTACTGTCAAATATAGGGAAGGATACACAGATAACTGAGCCGTGCCCTGCCACCTTTTTGGCACCCTTCTGTTGGGATTCCAACGTATCGAGCCGACACCAAAGGGTGGAGCTTAAAATGCTGCAGTCTGCTCATTCAAGAAGCATCATTTACCACAGGAAAAACACTTTCAGAGGTTGAGCTAGTTTTAAGTCAGGGGGAAAACCAGAAATCTGAGACCTTTATTTCAAGGATTCTGCTTTTTTATGTCAGATTTCTGACTTTTTTCTCAGCCATAAAACAAAGCTCAGTCTTTAAATAAATGTATTAGCAGAGGCTGTAATCCTCCTCTGTATGATAAAACTTAGAGGACTGGGTAGAAAGTTTTGAGGGGTCTGATGTGGCCCCCAGGCCTCCACTTGGTGATCACTGCTGTAGTCTATACTCTTCTCTTGCGAGGAGTTGGTCCTGAAGCAGCTGTGGTCCAGCTTCAGCTTCTGAATTTGACTTCTTTAGTACTCCTCTCCTCTTACAGAATCAGGGGGACACATTATTCTCTGTTTGTATAAATGAGCACCGGGTCATAGCCACTTAATGTGAAGTCTATTCGGACTGCCCATTTTTATGGAATCGAAATTATTTATTTGTAAAATCATGTCGCTCCTCATTTGAAGAGAAAGACCTCTCAAATACTCTGAAATATTTGCTTTTTTTGTGTTGTCTATCTTCGTGTGCAAAGACCTGAAGTTAAAACAAAAATGGATGCATCCTCAAACTCTAATAAAGATGATTTTGTCTTTGTCTCTCAGATCGAGGGGATCAGGGTCTCCCTTCCTGCACTGCTGGAGGAGGAAGCAATAAGACTTTACCAAAATGGCTTCAACATCATCGTAGAAACTGACTTTGGACTGAGGGTGACCTATGACACGGTGTCAGGCGTGGTCGTACAACTGCCATCCACCTATCAGGGTGCACCGAGCGGTCTCTGTGGAAACTACAACGACGACGCATCAGACGACCTGGGGGAGGCTAAAGGTGATCCACAGAAAGCAGCAGCCATCTGGGTGGTGGAGGATGATGATGATGACGTCAAATGTGACACGAGCTGTGGAGCCACCACATGTCCCGGCCCTGACGATCAGAAGAAACCAGATGCCGAGAAGGCCTGTGACATCATCAAGGCGCCACAAGGTCCGTTTGAGGGATGCCACGCAACAATAAATCCAGAGGCATACTACGACGCCTGTGTGAGGTGAGGAAACATCCCACATCAGACTGCCAGCTCCCTGCAGCACCAAAAACAAGCCTTATGGGCGCCATCTGGAGTGGAAGCTGGTGCTCCACCGTGCTTTTAACAGTCAGTCTTTACTCATATAGCACCAAGTCACAACAAGTGTTATCATAGGAAACTTGACAATAGAGCAGGCCGAAGCCATACTCCTCATTTTATAGATACACTTTAATACATATATAAAATACACATATATACACATAGGTCCATACAGAGATGGATCCATCCAGGCAGAGACAAAGAGACTGAAACAATAATTTATGATAGAGACAAACCCATGGACCCCCAGATCATAAATCTGTCCTCATCATATTTGTCTCTGCTGAATATAAATTTATTCCAGGTTAGCCCCTTAAAATGTGGCATCTCATTTTCAAGAGAGACCTCATATCTTTAGGTATTTATAATGGAGGTATAATCAATACAACCACAGATATAGAGGTCATTCTAATATTATCAATAACATCTATAATGATCATAAACTGGAGAGAAATGATGTTGATTAATATAACAGCATCGAGCTGAATAGCTATTAAATTGTGTTGAACTGGTCTAAAAGTATGAATTTATGTTAAATTAAGTTATTTCAGTTGATGGTTGATGCAGGATAGAGCACATGGAGTGGAGCAGGTCCACAGCAGCAGGTCATCATGATTGTTTGTCAAGGTCACACTAATATATGTGTGCTGTTTGAAGGAACTACCATGTGTTTAATTGTGTTGATCTCTCTGAAGTTAATATCAGGAACTGTAATGATAATGGGATGGGGCTGGTTTTCCCCTGCGGTGAAGACTCACCGGCCACTTAATTAGGTACATCTGTTTAACTGTCTGACTTAAAGAGCTGATGAGCCTATCACATGGCAGTAACTCAATGCATTCAGGCACATACTGTTGTCAAAATGAGCTGCTGAAGCTTTAACCGAGTGTCAGAATGGAGAGCAAAGGTCATTTAGGGCGCACTCACACTACCCAGCACTGTGCCAAAGCACGACTCCCCTTAAAGTTGGAATTGTTAGCGTAGTGTGAGTGCTCCGTCCTGTTCTGTGCTCCAGCCCGGTTCACCTCCTGGCCTCCATGAAGGAGGTGGGCTTTGCTCATGCACGAGCACGTGCAGTGACAGCTCATCAGTGGACCTCTGACCATTTGTTTGAGCAGGTGGTTGTGTTTTTAAACCTGTGTGACCAGGTCATGTCTGGGATATAAAAGTGAAATTAAATGATGTTTAATTGTCTGTTTATTTATTTCAGGGAGATGTCGACGACCGAGGGAGGAGACAAAGTCCTCTGTCGACACATTCAGACGTACGTCACTGCCTGTCAGCTCGATGGAGCCAAAATCAAGGAGTGGAGGAACGAAACTTTCTGTCGTGAGTCTAATTTTATCTCTATATACTTTTTCAACATGAAGAATAGATTTTAATCTACTGAAAAATCACAGTTTGCTGCTGCATCATACAAACTATCAGCACCACTAATCCTGTAGTTACTTCTTGTTCTCAGCAGAGCTAAAACACACCTTGATATCTACTAAACTCTGACAGAGACAAATGTTTGAGCTTGAAGCTTTGCAAGACTGAGCTGCCTGAATACTGACATAAAATCTGGCAAATTCAGTGTCTTTGCAAAGTCGCCTTTACAGAATGGCAGCCAGCTGAAACCTTGGGGCTTGATTTAAGAGGCTGCTCGTGCAGATGCACGAACCAGAAGCCCAAACCTCTGAGTCTCTGATTCTGACCGTTCTTTGAAGGAAGTCACCAAAAAAAAATGTTTTGTGTCTTGCCTCACTCCTGAGTTCATGACAAGCAGATAGACACCATTCATTTGCCTGTGCAGTAACAAGGAAGAGATGGCTTAAGCTAGTTAGCTTAGCTCAAACTCTGGGAGTCAGTGGGTAGTGTTAGCCTGCCTCTGCCTACAGTCATCTGATAAATTCTTCAGCAACTCTAAACGGTCCTGTGTGCTTGTTGTGACTTATTTTTTTACCGTGTTATGTTGTCTTCTACTATCTTCATTTTATCGTCTTCCACTCATAAACAGAGACTTTTCTTTGTTGAACTATAGCGCTTTGAGCAAAAGATGTGACGTTCACAAACGAGTCGAGTCTTTTGAACAGTTCTTTTAAGTGAAAGATGAGAACCGACTTGCAGTTGTGAGTGAGCCATTCATTTGCAAGCAATTCTGAAATTTGCAGGCAATTTGCATTTATGACTGTAGGCATAGGCAGGCTAGCTATACCTGTTTGAGCTAAGCTAACTTAGCAGTGGGCGAACTTGAGCCATCTCTGGTGTCTCTCTGCTTGTAATGGACTCGGGAGAGAGGCAAGACAGGAAAACAAAGAAAATGTTGGTGTATCCCTTTAACTAAAGTTTCACTAATGCAACCACGAACAAAGATAACAAATCAAAATGCATTTTGCAAGCACAGAATTCTATATAGTTGCAGCCTTATGAAGTCATCATCTTTAGATACCAGAAACATTAAAATTAGAACTTAATGTTTTTGTTCAGACTAAATGTTTCCAGTAGATTTTTGTGTTAACATACGGCACATCATACTTTAACAGACTTCTTTGGAATAACTCATGAACCAACAGTGATGCATCTGTGTTAATAGAACAAAGTCTGTCCACAGGAGGTCTCATTTAAGCCAATCCCCCACCCAGAGTGTCACTGAAAGCTACCTCCTCTTCAGGTCTGAGTCTCTTTTGTCCCTGCAGCGATGAAGTGTCCAAAAGGAAGTCACTACGAGCTGTGCACCTCCACCTGGACCACCAGCTGCTACTCTCTGGAGGTTGCCTTCTCCCCGGTGTGTCAGGAAGGCTGCGAGTGCGATGACGACCTCATGTTTGACGGAGCTGAATGTGTGCCTGTGGAGAAGTGCGGCTGTGTGCGGGATGGACTTTATTACAAAGTAAGAACCAGGGGGCGTTTTGAGCAGTGTGAGTCGATAAAAGGAAATCCAGATTCAATCTCAAGTCTCTCAAAATCCAAAATAAAAACATAAAAGTGATTCAACTGACTGATACTGTAGCCATTTTACTCTGATTTAACATTAGTCATTCATACAGTCACAGATGACTGCTCAGCAATCAAGTTTGTAAAACATGTCAGAGGGGCTTTGGTCCAAATTTTGAGCTTGTGCAGGATGGTCCAAGTTCTTCTCATGCTATGGGATTTCTACCTTTTGGGCTATTTGGAGGATAAAGCCTTCAGGACCCCTCCTCAGAATTGTTGTTTTATTCAGCCTGTGGATGCCCAGTGGGGTACAGAAGAGCGAGTGAATGTGTTCTGTGACTTGAGCAGAGGAGCAGAGTGTGTTTAGAGGGCAAAAGACATGGCCAATGAAAAATAAAGTTAGTCCTAGGTAAATGCCTTTTTGGTTATTATTGTTGTTTCTCTGTTTTGTTTTTAGTTCTTAAATTTGTCAATGCTCTGGCAAATGTCAAAGAATATCATCCAATCACACAAACTCAAAACTTGGACAAAAGCAATTCTGACATGTTTTATGAAAAATCAATTATTGTGCAGTCATGAAACATAAGATTGAATCTGGGCTCCCTTCTCTTTTTGACTTACACTGCTGTACGGCGTGAATGAAACATAGGGCGCTTGGACAATGTGGAAAAGAAATGTGATGATATGATGCATTTAAACACAGCTCAGAAAAATGACAATTAGACAGATACTTAGGGAGGTATTAAGTTTTGTAAGATAAAAAAGGGTGCAGTTCAATTTTTAGACTTGTTTGGAGGCCACATTTTCCACAAATCAGTTTTTCTAGATTGTATCTTAAACTTAATCAAGGATGTTTGTGGAAATGTTTTATTTTTCCTTGTAAGAAAATGAAAATCATTATATGGAAATATCCAAGGATGGAAGCTTTTTCTTCTCCCTGACTTCTCACTGCTTTTGTTAAGTCTGCCTTAAACTCCTCTGAATGGAGCAGAAAAAGCACTTCAACAGCCAGGTTTTCCAGACCCAAACCAAACATGACAAAAAAACTGAGATGCATGATCACCGGGTTAAAGGTATAATCACAATTCTTCTATTTACTCTCAATAGCAATACTGTGTCAGTAACATTATGTTGATGGAGCTAGTGCCTAATGAAGGACTTCGACCAGCAAGGCAGTGGATCTCAACTGGTCTGGCTTTGGGACCCACCATCACCCCTTAATGACAAACTGTGACCTATATTAGGAAAATGTTCAACTTCTCAAATGTATTCAATGAAACAGTCGTGCAGAGATAATATAGAATATCACAGTATGCCAACACAAAACACTAAGTTTAATAATAAACCAAAATGACCAGCAGGTGGCGATGATAGAGAGGGAAATATTCACTCAATTAGCAGCATTTTAATAACAACCTAAAACTGCATCCTGGGACACAAGGTCTAAGAATACAAATGTAACTGTAGCTGTGATCCCTCTGCATCAGTGGACACATACTGAACAGCTCTGTGTTAATAATATTCAATCAGCAGCACTAAATGACCATTGATCAGGATCTACAAAAATGAAGCTGTAGCTGAGTCCCCCCTCACTGAATATAAAACAAACACTGTACTATGAAAACGGGTGTCGATAAGCATTATAGTATTGTTGCCACCTGCTGTTAAGGAGTGTGAATAGACTGCACTCCACTGCATAGAAATTCCCCTTCAAAATAAAAACACAGGATTTTTTTTTCATATGATTTTTTGCCCGGGCAAAGCCTCATGGCTGCAGACTTCAACAATGAACTGTAGCAAACTCTGGGCCCTACAGGTCACCCATGGCTAATCATCTTTTAAGGAATTAAAAAAACACAAGTGAGTGTCATTTATTGTTGATCTTGTTTGTTTTGTTGTAGTCTGGGTCGACCGTTCTCTTAGATGGCTGCTCAGATATCTGTTCCTGTGAGTCCGGGGTGTTCAGCTGCAAAGAGACGAGCTGCCAGGAGGAGGAGGAGTGTCGCAACGTAGACGGAGTCATGGCCTGCGTCAACCCAGGTCAGGACAGAGACAGCCACTGTAGGACTGACTATCTATCTATCTATCTATCTATCTATCTATCTGTCCATCCGTCCGTCTATGTACCTACCTATCTAGCTAGCTAGCTATCGATCATTATGGGCTTCTTTTTCTTTCTACTTGTCTGCTTTGTCCTAATTGGCTGACTGACTAATTTGTTTAATTTGTTTGCTGCTGTTGTTCATCGGGTGAGTTTTCATGAATAAAACAAACTTTTCTATATATTATCAAGCTGAGAATCTGACTCAGAGTGTCCTGCTAAAATACAGTTACTATAAATCAGTGCCTCACTTACATGATCATAACTTAAAAGCCACCCAAACAGTGGCCGCTCTAGTCCTGTTTTACCGACGGGGGTGAGGCTGGGGCCAGCTCTGTAGCCAGAGGAACAGATAGAACCTAAGGGCGGTGAGCCCCGGGGCTGAAGAATGAGATGGACCAGGACCTATTTCCCTGGTCCATTTGGGCAACAGCCCATAGAGAGTGTTTAAGGAGGACAGACTCTACAAAACATATCTGTAAGGTGATTGGACAGTTGTTCTTCAGTCATGGTGTGAAGGAAAAGACATGAGAGGATTGGTCAGCTCCAGTGTTGTTCTTTGTCCCTCATCTAGTGAATAAATGTCCAGTTCTGATGAAACGGCCACTGAGGCATCCATTCTGGTCTCTGTATGAGCAGCCGTCATAAACAGGCCTGTAGCTGCTCCTCACAGCACTCATGTTTGTGGATCCTGCCTCTTGCTCCTCAGAAGACTCTGATTGGTCAGAGTCTCTGCAGACTGAGAACAATCTAACAGCTTGGAGCTTTGCAAAGACACTTAGGTAGATCCAGCTGCAGTGCAAGGATAAGAAAAATGAAGCTAATGCAAAATGTCACTGTGTTGTTTCTCATGTTTCCACCTGAAGAATCTGTTAGTTATGTCATTGTTGGGTGCAGATAGTTTTACGGCCTGAATAACCATCTTCACAGCCTGGTTCAACACTGTAAATATTTATATAATGGTGTACAGTATGGATTCATCCACGGATTGACTTCAACAATGTTCATAAGCTTTCTTTGATAATCAAATTCCGATGTTACATAACTTTGTCGTGCTCTTCTACAGTCAGTATTTCTGTGAATAGCACCATCTATTGTTGATCATAAGAACTGCATTCAGTCGGATCAGAAGCAGCGATAAAACAACAGACTGTACAAAGAGCTGAATGGATCTGTGTGATCAGCAAAGGAGCCTTTAAAACACTTCTGAAACCATACTAAAAACAGTCTCATGCTGACTTCGGATCAACCTTCTGATAGGCTGAGAGAGATGATCTATAGCAGCACCATGTTACACTGTCAATCATGTTCCTAACTTCCTAAAACTGGAAATTCTTTGGAAAATGAAAATGAGGACTCACCCCCAGTACAGTGAGAGCATTCAGACTGGTATTTAAACTAAGACTGTTTGTTGAACCAGGCTGTAAAAATGCTCATTCAGGCAACAGAAATAATAATAATAATAATAATACATTTTATTTATATCATCTGTTCCACACACACTCTTGTGTAACTTCCAGTGGTGGACAAAGTACTCAGCGCCATTACTTGAGTGAAAGTATCGATACTCCTGATCAAATATTACTCCAATACAAGTGAAGGTTGTTCAGTCAAATTTTTACTTAAGTTAAAGTACTGGAGTACCTGCTTTTGAAATACTAAAATATTAAAAGTGCATTTTTGTTTTCATGTCAACATGTTATTGTTTTGTTGCCACAATACATTCACAAAATTTAAGACTGAAACATCCTTCTAAACGCATTGACCTTCTTATAGAACCTGTAGAATTAAGAGCCTGTAAAAAAAAGATATGAAGTCCATAGAAATGTCTATTGAAACACAACTGAATCAACAAAAGGACAACCATTGCTGTTTTCATTTTTTATGTAGCTTCTGTAGGCGGTGATTAGGGCTGAACAATATATCGTTATCGCATCGATATCGAGATATGAACATTCAAGATATTAATATCTAAAAGCAACGATATAAATGATATAGATTTCCCCAGCGCTAAAACTGCACTTTCCACATTCTTTTGTATTACGATGTTTTTATTTTTCTGAAAAATGTTTGGTTTTCACCGAACCTGTAGTCATATCGTATCGTATCGATATCGAGATATCTGGCATGAATATCGAGATATGAAATTTTGTCCATATCGTTCAGCCCTAGCGGTGATGAAGTTTGTGCATGGCAAACCGAGCAAACATTTTAAATAATATGAATCTTTCTTTATTTCGACACTCTGGGCAACGTTAGCTCAACGTTTAGCAGCCCAATCTGAGTAGCGTGTGCGTTGGTTCAGTTACGGCATCACCACTTGAACAAATCACACGCAGATCACATTTTGGAGGAGAAAAGAAATTTCATCCTCCGACTTCAGAGCTATACTTAAAAGAAACGAGGCCCCTCATAGAAATATAGTGGAGTTAAAAGTACAGTGTTTGTCTTTCAAATGTAGTGGAGGAAAAGTCATAGGTTCCAAAAAATAATACTGAAGTAAAGTACAGTTACTCAAACAATGTACTTAAGTACAATACTTAAGTACATCTACTTTGTGACTGTCCACCCCTGGTAACTTCCAAGTTCAAGAGGACATTCAAGGAACTGCAGTATGTGGCACTTCTGTATTAGCCTTTATTTTTCAGGATAAAACACATTCCTCACTTTCCTGAATATTCAGTTTTATTGACAGAAAGTGGAGGTATAAACCACACCCTGCCCCATGTCAAATTCTCCTCACTCAGTACAATACTGTGTGTCGATAAAGAGCAAATTTAGCCTCTGATGCCTCCAGGTAATTGTTCATTCATCTGTGAAGAAATGCACTTCTTTTTTCAAGTGTTTAAGTTAATGTATAAAACAATAGACAACTTTTCAAATGCTTCGCAGTTCAAAAGAATTTATATATATATTTTTTTTTTGTTAATAAGAAAATGTTAAGTTTATGGGGATTTTCTGTTTTTGCTCAATAGAATCAGAGTCTGTGGTACATCTCTAGTGGTATTGCCAAGTTGTGTCCATTTTTTGAAGGGAGGTTCAAATGATGTTTAGTGCAATGAAATTCTGTTTTCAGACAGATTGTTTCTCTGTGATACTGGGTGATATTAGAGAGACAAAGTATTATATTTTAAACTTATTATTTTGTAAGGGAAAAGGTTTATTTTAAAAAGTGTTGATTTGGATTCCTTGAATATCAGTCACTTTAGAAAGTTTATTAAATGTTACTTTACCTTGGAAGGATATATTGTGAGAACAAAGGAGGACAATGAAAAATATTAAGAAAGGTGGATGAAGTTTATTGAAGTGAGGCTGGGAAGCAAATTCATTTTTACTTATATATTTTAGGTTGTAAAGCCTGATGATGAAGTTCACGCTGACGTGGGTGTTTTCATTATGATTGTGTTTTGTGTTTATTTACAGTGTCAAGTTTGTTTTGTGTGTATTGTGATCTGTATTGTTCTGATGTTATGAGTTTGATATTTTCCTTTTTTGTCTAAATAAAAAATGCACTTCTTTGAAATGAACACCAGGAGGCATCATCATAAAATCAACAGACAGATGCATGTGTAAGTGGAGATGAGTTTTATGTGTGTGTTTGTTTCAGATCCGTGCGCAGACATCAGGTGCCGTGTGAAGGAGCACTGCGAGGTCTCAGAGGATGGGCCACAGTGTGTTCCTGACTCTAAGGCGTTGTGTTGGGCTTTCGGCGACCCTCACTACAGCACTTTTGACGGCACAGATTACTCTTTCCAAGGAACCTGCAGCTACGTCCTTGTCAAAACTACAGGTGAGATGTTACCGTCATGTTTGAATTTTAATCTTATTTCAACGACAGCCACCTGATCTCCATGGCAGCCAGACCCATGCCCATCCCTCCTGGTGGTGGACCCACAGGATGGCCCACGATCGAGTTCCTCTGGGAATCTTAGGGGCAGGGGGCTACTATGATAATATGGGGTACCTCTGCTAAGAGCCTTCCAGCCTCTTTGTGAACATCATCAGCTCAAAGTTAGGCATGTTTCCAGTTTGTGTTGGCCTCCAGCAGGCAACGAAAGGCATGGCAAATTTATTTATTGAGCACTTTTCGTACGTATCCCAGTTCAAAGTGCTTTACAGGGTTTAAGTAAAAACATGACATTAAGAGTGTTGAGGACTTTCCTGTGGAGGTTTTCCAGGAAAGCCCAACTGGGAGAAGACTCCGTGGTAGACCCAGAATTTACTGGGTGATTCTTTAAAATTCATCAGGAGGAGCCGGAAACTGTTGTTGGGGGGATGTCTGGGTTAACCTGCAGAGCCTGCTGCCTCCATCACCTGGCCCTCTTCGCACCAGCATCCTGTGAAGGGATAAGTCGTAAAGATATGGATGGAAGCACAAGCAGACCTCCCTGAGCATCTAATGCTTCCACTACGAGTGTTAACTTTGAACCATTAATATCATATTTGATGCTTTTTTAATCACACGTTAAAATATTTTTAAAGAACTGTTGAAGAGGGGGAAAGTGGATTTTGGCTTATTGACTAAGATCCAAATTTGATCAAACTTTTCTGTCTGGATCCTCAAAGACTGAGTCACTTTACCAATCTCTAGAAGCGGTCCTGGATTATTCCATCTCAGTCCTCCAGGCTCGCTTGTTTTAAAGTTTAAGTTTATCCACAGTCTATTTTGGCCACCGAGACATGTAATGTCAGTGTGTTCTAACAAGAACTTCTGTTTTCCTGATTCATTTAGGTGCTGATTCATCCTTGCCGGAGTTAACCATCACCACGAAAAACGAGCTTCGAGGGAACTCTGAGGGCTCCTTTGTGGGCTCAGTGTCTGTGCAGATTTTAAGCTACACTATTGACATCATTAGCAGAGACCGCGGCCACATAGTGGTGAGTCTTAAACCAGTCAACACCAGGAAATACTTGGTGATGAAACAATCAGGGTGGGAGACTCAGTGCTAAAGCACAGCTTCATATCTGCTCATGCAGGAAAATTAATCTACTGATTCTCAAACTGAGGGACAAGGAAGAGTAATACTCAGGGTTGAATTTAACCTAAATTTATGATGCCCCTAAAATCGATAAAGAACAACAGTATATAATGGGAATGTCCCTATAGTTTAGTTTAATTTAGTTTGGTTGGTTGATTTGATCAGTTTTTTCAGATTATTTTTGGGATATTTTTGTGCCTTTATTGATGAAGAGAAAGAGACAGTGGATATGATTGTGAAAGGGGGCAAGGGAGTGTGTCTGTGTGTGTGTGTGTGTGGGGGGCACAGTCTACAACGTGGCCACAGATGCATGTATACCTGGGTTGTGCCTGGTTGCCTACCACTCCTGCCAAATCAATGTCCGATTCGATAAGTTTTTGCCTCTTTCTTCATAGACAAACACTGGAAGAATCTAAGACCTGAAATTATATTGACATGTGAGCTCAGAAAACCATCGTCAGTTAACACAGTTCATCTCTTAATCTACAAGGTCAAGTTCAAACTCTACCATGCAAAGCCCAGAAACACCACCAGCTTCTGTGGGCCCGAGCTCTTCTGACATGGACTGAGGCAAAGTGGAAAAGTCTGCTGTGGTCTCAGTCCACATTTCAGACTGTTTTTGGACATCATGGACGTGGTGTCGTCAAGGCTTAAGAGGAAAAGGACCATCCAGAATATCAGGCTTGCATTTTTTTACCCTATTTTAAAAATGGAGAGCTATATTGACCTTGTTACAGCAGATGCTTATGTCCACTTATCAACCCATTCATGCTGCAGTTTCAAGCCGTAACAAGATACGTTACATTAAGCTTCCACTCTGAACATCATGGAAACAGAGTGGGGAGGCGGGGGCGTAGAGTTGACCCCTTGTTCATTATATTGGTGAGGTGGGGAGCACAGTGGGGGACAGGAGCACTGTGGAGCCTCGTTGTGGCACTTTAGCACAAATGCACTGTGACATGGGCTTTTGTCATAGACAGGACTGTCACAATATATGAGTATGTACAATAACTGTCTTTATTCTAAACTACAGTCATCATATTGACCCAAAAATAGGCCAGGGCAGGTCTTAACCATCATGCTGCGGGGGCTAGCAGATAACATTAGTGCAGCACAGAGTCCCCCCGTACAGTTTTGTGTGTGATTGCAGTGTGTTGACTCCTCTGTAAGTTTGTCAGTGAAAAAGCAAAACCAAGTATGTGTGTTCCCTTTGCATAGCGTTGTTGTCCATCTGTAGCTTTGACACAAACTATGTGCTGGTATATATCGATATGGACTGGCTTGATCCAGAGCTGCAGCCATTTTATTTCTTTTAAAACAGCAGTTTAGATTAACTGGAGTCTCACTTTTTTAGACTAGAAATGCTCCAAAGCGCTGCTAAAACTGCAGGTCCATAAACTCACCGGTAGACATAAGCCCATAAAAATCTGTCTGTGATAAACATGAGCTTTTGACACATTTCACTCTAAAATCTTCATCTGTAATCACGGGCGATGCTCTGATTTTGGAAGTACATGAGTCGCCATAACGGGGACTTTGTGTTTAATGGCAGCAGCTTAACAAAACTCAGGACATAAATGAACCACTGACATAGTTACAGATTCATCAGACTATAACTGAAATCAGAGACACAAAAATATTCATCAGATTTTTGCATGATGTCTTTGAAATCATGAGCATGTTATAGGGTAAGAAGTGGCTGCTGCTTTGAATGCATTTTGAAATACTTTATTTTAACCTCCTTAATTTTGTAACACAATTGTATACCAATAATGCAGAGAGCAAAAGCAAAGTAAAAATCAACAGAACAAAAAAAAGTACTCAATGATTCATAGGTCATACCACCCATACCATTTCTTTTATTATAACTTTGTAGTTATTATCATTTTCTTGTACATTGTTTTTCCTACAGTAATGGTTTCAAATAGTCTGTCCACTTCCCCTGGGCATCTTTCAGAGTATTTTGCCAAAGCAGGAAGAACAGTGGCTGTAGATTTAAGATACCTATATTATTGAGTCTTGCCTAGTTTAATGAAAATATTGCAATAACATCATTATTGTGATTTTTTTAAATTTTTTGGCCTAATAATGGTGAAGGGAAAATCAAGTATCAAAACAGTCAGATTAGACTCACATATAAAAAGAAATAAATATATCCTCATCCACCAATCCATCCATCCATCCATCCATCCATCCATCATCTATACCCCTGTCTCTTTTGGGGCCACGGGGGCTGGCGCCTATCCCAGCTGACTTTGGGCGCCCTGACCAACACGGGGATAGAACCAGCAACCTTCTTACTCTGAGGCATGTGGACTGCCTGCTGCACCACTGTGTCAACCATATATATTATAACATATTTTATTATCATTATTATTATTGTTATTATTATTATTTTTAGTAGAAGTAGTAGGAGTAGTAGTAGTAGTAGTAGTAGTAGTAGTAGTAGTAGTATTTTTTTCCCAAGCTTGTTTAAAGTTTGTGTTTTTTTCTGTGCTGTTTAGAGATCAGTTTTGTCCTATTATCCTCTGGTTCAAGGGTTACATGGTCTCTGGTCAGCTGTGAAACAGATGAGCATGTCCATCAACCTGATTTTAAACATTTTTAAGGATGAAATCATGGACCTTCAAAAAGAAATAGTTTCTATGATCACACCCAGTGTTAAAGATTGTTGAACAAAAACATTTTTTATGATGTAGACTCAGTTCATATAAATGAAGAGGAACATTTCTGAGCCCTCCCACTCATAATCTGATGAGTCCACAGCTGTGTTTATCATACACCCATTTAAAGACACGGTGACTCTATGAAGACATCTCTTTGACAGTGTTCTGTGAATAAGACTGTTTGATGGTAAATGGTAAATGGACTTGAGCTTATATAGCGCTTTTCTAGTCATTGACTACTCAAAGCTACTTTACACCGCAGGTCACACTTACCCATTCACACCCATTCGCTCTCACATTCACTCAATGATGGTTCAGAGTTTCTATGTTAGTTATCCATCAGTATCAGCTAACACTTTCACGCGCTTTCATGCCCATTTATATGCCACTGACGCAGCAGTGGGAGCAACTTGGGGTTAAGTGTCTTGCCCAAGGACACATCGCCATGTGCCGCCCAGAGCTGGGCTTGAACCTGCAACCTCCCGATCACTGACCAAGCGCACTATCCAGCTGCGCCACCGACGCCCCATTACAGCGTTTGCCTCAAGTGCGATGTTAGAATGAAAACACGGCCATGTGGATAATCATTAACAGTCTGCTGTTTTCCTGTAGGTGAACGGAGAGAAGACGGTTCTCCCCATCGAGCTGGATGAAGGCAGCATCTCCATCACACAGAGTGGAATCAGAGGAACCATCATGACTGACTTTGGTGTGGAGATCACCTTTGATTGGACCACCCTTGTCATGGTTTCCCTCAGCAGCAGTTTCTATGGTAATGTTGGTGGGCTCTGTGGCACCTACAACGGCGACAAGGCTGACGATATGACAACCTCTAAGGGCAGTGTCACGGAGGATGTGATAGAGTGGGCAAAGTCATGGAGCGTCCCTGATGGAGGTTCGTTCTGTTACCATGAGTGCAAGGAAGACTGTCTTCAGTGCTCCAGAGAGGACCAGAAAAGGTAATTATAGGTATTCCTGGGCTATCAATCATTTCAGAACAGAGGCCACATTAAAGAGCCCAAATTCGTCTTTTTTGATTCTATATACCTTTTTGTATGTCTCCTCTAATTGAGAGAGTACTTCTGTTGGCAAGACAAAAGTCTGCCACATCAGGACTTTCTCCTGCAGAACTAGAAAGCACCCAAACCTCCGCCAAGGTAGCTCACATATTGCTGTTACATCTATAAGCAATATTTCCATGATAAAGTTACTATCATAATATGATTCATGACCCTGAAAACCACAACTGGAACTCAGAACCATATTGATATCATTATTAGTTAGACAGTTATTGAGCAAAAATGATTGTTCACTAATTCACTAATAAACTTAGTTATCTGGATCACCACCAAAATCAAATCATTTTTAAGTTGGCACATTACCAACATCTCATGAAAATTTCAGCAAAATCTGTCCAATAGTTTTTGCGTAATCTTGTTAAAAAATAAATAGACAAACAGAAAACAAACATATGCCAGCAAAAGCACACACTGGTAGGTCAGGAGTGAGCCTGTTGGGTAAAGGCTAAGTCCTGATGCTGTGGACTTTTTTCTGGAGCACAACAACGACACCGTTTCATCTGTGTCTCTGTGTTGCTCTGTTCTATCAATGGTGTCCTGTAATAAAATGCTAACGCTGCACAACTCCAACAATAGCCTGACATAAGGTTTTTACTGTTTCAATCAAATTAATGCTTTAAAAAATGTCTTTTGATTTGTAGATAGAGATAGAGATTATCATGATGAACAAATCACGGGAGTTTCCAATCCAATCCACTTTGTTTGTATAGCACAATTTTATAAACACAAAGTGCTGCACAGTAATAAAAAACAATATACATATTAAAATAATACAATTATACAAACAGGGACCACACAACACTCAAGTTATATTCAAAGCCAAGGAATTAAGATGACAAGATTCAGGGGTTTAGGGGATCTAGAGTAGGGTCCGATTTGACATGGGGGGGTAGCTCGTTCCACAATTTTGGGGCTACAGCTGAAAAAGCATGGTCGCCTCTCGTCTTCAGCCTGGTTTTCAGGACGACAAGACGCAGCTGATCAGTGGACCTCAGTGACCATGGAGGGACATAAACATGTAAGAGCTCTGAGATGTACTCAAGTGCCAGCCCATTTAACACCTTAAAAACAAACAAGAAAATCTTAAAATTAATTCTAAAATGGACAGGGAGCCAGTGAAGGGACGCCATTCTAACAGGTTCCTGTTAAAAGACGAGCAGCTGCGTTTTGGACTAACTTTTGTTGACAAGATCTAAAAACATATGAAATAAACCCCATAGGCTTTAAGTCAGGGAAACCAGTTCAGTGCAGACTTCAGGGTTGGCCTATAAAAAAAGCATAATCCCTGCTCCACTCCATGCTGCAGCACGTAATCATCCCTGGAGCCAAAATGGCAGCTGAATGTCTGCAGTTTTTCCATAATCATTTAAAAACAGACCTCTGATCCTTGTTCTTCCTCAGGTATTCTGGTCCAGAGTTCTGTGGGATTCTCAGCGATGAGACCGGACCCTTCAGCTTCTGTCACTCCAAACTCCCTGTAGCAGAGTTCTTGTCTGACTGTGTGTTCGACCTCTGCGCCAATGACGGACGGCAGGAGGTGCTGTGTGAGGCTCTGAGCCTCTACACGGCAGAGTGCCAAGAACAGAATGTTATTGTGTTTCCATGGAGAGACAAGTCTGGATGCCGTGAGTCATATTCAGTGCATTTTCCCAAATATTACTAGAACACAGATGCAGCCTCCAGGTGTGCGTGAGTTTTCTTTGTGATTGTCGGTGTCAACATGACGAATGTAAAGAGCTCACTTTGTGCTTTATGCCCCCTCAGTCTGTTACACATGTCCCCTCAGCCTGGTAGAGCTCCTCTATGTAGAGTGAGAATAGAGGTGGATCAGGGGTACTCCTGAATTGAAAACTATAATTTTGAACATTAGTGATTATGAACATACTCCAGCAGTCATCAAAAATGCAAATATGAACAAGAGTTAAGGTAAAATTTGTTTTTTTAACCTTCCTCCTGTGTTAGGGTCAGTATAGACCTGTTTTAGGTTTTAAATGCATCAAAGAACCACTTAATATTTGTATATTGCATCAAGGCTTTCTGACTTAGTCAGGAACCTCTATTTCAACAACAAAAAGAAAAGAAAAAATTAAAACAGTAAATTATAAGTGCTCTGTTGAAATAGTGTCATCTGTGCTGTTAGGGTCGGTTTTGACCCAGTTATAAAAATAAGATTATAAAGCAATAATTAATCAATTAATCAAAAAAACTGAAATCATGTTGCATCTGTGAAGATAAACAGATAAATGTTCATAAATGTTCACAAATATTCATGCTTATAAAGTTGTCTTGCTACAAATACTGTTTTTCCTTTTTCTTTAAGTAAATATATATGGGTCTAAATTGACTCATCACACCATAGTGTTACTATAGTTAATAATATTAGAATGGAAAATGTGTGTCCATATATCTCTACAATATGTGTCCTAACACTCCTTAGTTATAGAGAAGTAACAATACAACTTCTTATTTATTTATATGATTCTCTTGAGGTTTGCTTTACATTTTTTTATTGAAATCAAGGGGTATACAGACAAAGAAAGGCCCAAAGGCCGACACCAAAAGATATTAAAACCAATATTTTCATGGATAATGAAGCCTGACAAGGTAACTAAGAGATAAGGTAAAAATTGCATGACAGATAATTGTTTTTAGTGTAATTTACAGCTGATTTAAGGCACGGGTCAAAACCGACCCCAACGTGGAGCATGTATAGAGAAAGCTAACACAGTACAAGGTTAAGTCTTTCCCCACAATACATGATAAGACTTTGCTAAGAAGAATGATGTCTGACTGGAGAAGCCCAGAAATACCTGTCATTACAGGGTGCGATCTAATTTGTGATCAGCGGACCAGTCGGAGAGACAATTATCATCATCATCTTTTTATACATTTGTAAGATTATCAAAGATAGAAGGGGCTCATTTAGTCTGTTTTTCTTGGATTATTTAACTGGGGAATTCAGGTTGGGTGAGGTCAGATATTGGAGCATATGCCGGTTCAGCACTTTGCAGCATCAGCCTGGGCCCTGTATTGTTCTGGCCTTCTTATACCCATCCTCCAGGCCCCTGCTCCATCTCTCTAGTGTCCTACAAGCTGAGCCCTCCACAATGCAGGTGGTCCACCCTGTGGTCCGGTCCAACTACTGGGTCTCAGGCACCCAGTGTGCCAAGAGCGGATCAGGTTAGGAAAGCAGGGGCCTGCAGAAGCCCAGCTGCTGCTCCAGTATGCTGCAAGTGACCCATCCCATTCCTTCCCTCCTGAGCATTGGACACAATATCCAAAAATGCATTGAAAGGAAGTAGTCATGAAAGAGTCCAGCTGCAGTTTCTGGCCACTAGTCAGTTTCCAAGCCTCACAAAAGCACTGCAAGACCAAGGGCCTGATCTACAAAGGTCTGCGTGTATAAAACATGTGCAAACTTGATAGCGTGCGCAAAGCTGATTTACTAACAGGGTGCACTGAGGATTGCGTCTGTGTAATGAAGAAAAATAGCACGTGCAGTCCATTAAGCGTGTTTGCCTTAAATAATATGCAGAATACATGCAGATGATCAGAACACCCAAAATACTGGGGGGAGGAGATGCAAATGTAATCATTTAGCACCCGCAATGTGATTTATCAAACCCGCAACTGATTGCGCTCGTTGTTTTTGCTTCTATATTTAGCAGGTTTGAAAGGCAGGTGCAAAACAGGCTCAGCGTTACACACAGAGGGCTGCGGTCATTGTGTCGAGAAACAGAGGTCACATAACGGAATATTTTCTGCCATTGACTGAATTTTTTGATGAATGACAGAAAGATTTGGAGGTTGTCTGTAATTATGATGGACTGGAACAAGAGGGACGATCCAGTGTGGCTTTAAACTAATGCAGACAAACACGTAAAGTAAACCCTCTCTGTTTTCCGCTCTACATTACGGAGGAGATCATTTAACTTGTGTAAAAAAAGAAGATCTCCGTTAGCTGGCTATGAAGGAGGATCACTCCGTTTGTCACTCAGAGCTGACTGCATCACACTCTCCACGCACTGACAGTCAGTTTAAGAGCTGTCAGTGCGTGGAGAGTGTGACGCTGTCAGTGCGTAAAAGGCAAGAGTACCCACGCGGTCTGTTGGTGTGTAACTGTAAGACTGCTCTTCACATGAGAGGTTATTGATGATGAAGCTGTGTAACTACGTGAATGCTATCATTTAGGTTATGTTTGATTGGAATCAGAAAAGGAAAATTAAAAATAAAGATAAAAATATGGCATGAGGGAAATGTGAGAGTCAAAATGACAGACAGCAAAAAGGTTGCTGCAAGTGTGTTTATTTGCCTCCAACTCCACGGCTTCAAACTTCATTTTTCATTTGCAGCCACTCTGCTCTCCCAGACTCCTGATGGTGACAGCTGGTAGCACACGCAAAATTCTCATTTAAAGGGGGCGGTCCGCATCACACTTTTGTGCCTGTTATCAAATGCACATGCAGTCATAGTAGATCACCCGCAACACACCCACTAATAGAACATGCAATTTTTTAGTTTGCACACGCAATTTAGCACTCGTTAGTTTTTATCTTAGTAGATCAGACCCCAAGTGTACCAGGGACCGAAAGGATCCGACTATTGTCCGCATGACTTGAAAATTACTCAGAAGAAATCCGGACTTATTTTGCACGAAGCTTTTAAAAAGCTCATATTCTGCTTATTCAGTTTTAAATGTCCTTTAGTGTGTTTTACATGCCCCCTTCACATTGTACAGTACTTCTATACACAAGACAAAAAGTCTGCCACATCAGTATTTCTTAGCTTAGTAGCTGCCTGAAATGGCTCTTTGGTCCCCCAACCCCACGCCAATAATAGACAAGCCATTGAATTGTCTTATCATTGTTTAAGTCCATTGGTTCTGCTGGAAAGTCCAGTGCAGAGCATAGACCGTGGAATGAATGCAGAGCTGTTAGAAAACATGGCCTTGAGCAGCAGTGTACTGACCAATCACCACAAAGACTGGTGAACCACTCAGAGAGGAATGGGCCCTGTGGGTCAGGAGACCATACATAGACCGGAGCTCTAACAGAGCCTCTCAGATGGAGTGAGAATAGAGGTGGATCAGGGGCACTCAGTGTGTTAAAACTAGAAGGCTTTTTGAACATTAGTCATTGTGAACATACTCTAACAGGGTTCCCATGCATCCTGGGAAACCTGGAAGGTGATTGACCAATTTTCCAGTCATGGAAAACATATGGAAAATGAGAAAAATATAAAATGTCCTGGAAAAGCTGAATTGTCCTGGAAAATGATTTATCTTCCCTCTGCTTCTCTCTACCTTGTTAGTGATCACAAATGGGTTAAAAAATGTGCGCATAGCCTATGTATGTATGTATGCAATATGTATAATACATGGAATGTAAAAGATATGAAAAAGCTAAGGTATGAAGTTGGTTATGTGACACTGGAATCTATGAGTGTCATTGCACTATTCTATGATAAATTTGTCGTAATTTCTAAGAATGTAAGAGATTATTTCATAAATGTGTTACAGCCAGAGTGCACATCATGTAAATCAGACCTCTGGGGTGGAAGAGGCATAAACATGGCAATCTGGGTAAATGTACAAAATGTAAGAACAACTGTTGAAAAGGACACTGCAAAATGTGTGTGTTGGGGTGTGTGTGTGTGTGTGTTTGGGGGGGGTGGGGGCGTCCTGGAAAAGTTCTGGAAAATAATTTCTAGGAGAGTGGGATCCCTGTCTAACAGTCATGAAAAATGAATACATGAACCTCAGTGAAGACAGATTATTGGCTCTTGAAATGAAGACAACGTCGGACAGGGACATGGCATTTTCTGTGAAATATTTTATCAAAAAGACGTACGAACAACATTCCTGCAGTGTAGCACCATTTATTAGCTTGTCTGTTTTTGCTCTGAGTGCTGTCTAACTTTTCACTTAAATATATACTGCCAAAGCAACATGACCATGTTTCATATCAGACTGATAAATGTGACTGCAGCTCTGAAAATAGACCCATTATGAAGATATTTTCTGCGGTCTCCTTTGTTTCTTTAGCCCCACCGTGCCCTGACAACAGTCACTACGAGGAGTGCGGTTCGGCATGTCCGCCTGGCTGTGGTCCCCCACCCGTGGCGTGCCCGAAGATCTGTGTGGAGGGCTGTTTCTGTGACGAGGGCTTCGTGAGAGTTGGAGAAGAGTACGTTTAACATTTCCTGACTGAACTTTGAGACAAATAGATACATGGCAGCTGTAGCAGGTGCCATAGAAGAGCACTGCCTCAAACCCATGTTGTTATCAGAAGGTCCTCCGCACAACAGTACAGACAGAATAAGGAGACATCCACACAGAGAGGGATTCAAGTGCACAAGTTTTTAATCGCGTAGGTGTTTTGTCCACACGTAAATACCGGTTCATACACTGAAAACGCACATTTTTGAAAACAGGTCCCAGAGTGGATAGTTCTGAATATACTGGCTGAGCTTTGTGTATGGATAGCTTCAGAAACAATGACGTCACAGCCCCATCTCTCGCTCAAACCACGTGTGAACCCTGAAAACAACAAGAACAATGGCAGAATACAATGTTGTGTTCATGCTGCAGAAGCTCCTGAACTCATTTTGGCTTTAACAGCAAAATCTTCTGCTCCTCTACGACCACCATGAGCAACAAGAGGACAGCAGCAGACGCCATGTTTGTTCATATTTCTCATGCTGTGTGCGTGTGCTTCACATCTTCGTCTCTAATTATAGTGTATATCTGCAGCAGCTTTACAGTGCCACTTACAGGCCTGGCATATGTACTACAGCATTTTTAGCATTTTCGTGTTGACTGACACATTTCTTAAAACGATGCCGTCTGTACAGAGACTGTAGCATCACTGCTTTCTCTGCATCTCGCTCAGCCCTGCACCATCATGCATAGATGCAGGGTCACTGCCAGAAATTTTGGGCCTTTTTAAAAGATGTGACTCAAACTACGCAAAGTTTTTCACATCAAGCTTCTGCCAAGCAAATAAATGGATAAATAGGAAGATTTTTTTAAAATCTGTGCTTATAGTTATTACAGCCAAGCTGCTCTGTTTAAAGACACAAATAAGCCTGGAGGAAACTCTCTTTGGTGATAAATTTACAATTAACGGTAAATGAAACCATGTAGTGTAAGCAGCTTCCTGGCATTTCAGCCATTGTAAACATTCTACATGTTTTTATTTTAATTCACTTCTAACATATGAAGAGTCTTCATGAATCTGATCTTTTACTTCCGACAAAATGTAAAAACTTTGCAGATCATGCATTTGTTTGACTCCATTCCCTGTCATTTTTAGATACCTTCATTTATTAAATGATATTCAGACATGTCCATATACAGCTGTGTTTATGATTATACTATTATCCTCTTATGAATGTTCAAAAGGGCCAATTTTCTGTATATGAATATCACTTAATGGGAGTATGATGAAGCAAAAGATGCCAGGATACAGTTTCTTTCAATAAAATGTTTAGTTTTGTTTATGTAAGTGCAGAGTAAAGACATTATAAAAACACCTACAGATGCAGCCACCTCAGTTTCCCCTTCCAGCCAAATGCCAGCTGAGTTCCAGCCAGTTAACAGCAAAGCTTCAGCCAATGAGTGTTAAAATAAGGTTTTGTTTTTTAGTTTGTTTTTGCTCTCTATTGCTGAGCTTAGTGGAATTTTTATGGTGATCAAAATGTTTGTGGGAATCTTATTAAAAGGTGGGCAGGTCTGATCATGGACCTGTCATGGTTTCCTATCACAGACCAGCCAAGACTCTGCCAAGGAAAGTGGGGAAAATTGAAGTGGCTCCATCTGTCTGGCATTTGTTATATTTGTCATATTTTTGGGACCCCTGTCAGTCATGGGCCCTCAGAATCTGACCACCACAGTTTAAAGCAAGAGGAATAACGGAGTGTCCAGATAAAAGAGGAGCTCTAAATATTAGAAACAGCAGGGTGAAAAGTCTTTTGATGTCCAGGTAAGAAACACGTCCTGATGGCTTTTGTGTCCTCTCTTCCTCTAGATGTGTAAAGAAGGAGGAGGGCTGCGGCTGTCACCATGACGGGCATTATTACCAGCCTGGTCAGGAGTTCTGGGGCGACTCAGAGTGCAGTGAGAAGTGTTTGTGTGACCCAGTTACAAAACAGGTGCAGTGTAAGGCTGTGGGATGTCAGCGCGGGGAGACCTGCAGCGTGATAGATGGAGTCCGGGACTGTTACCCACAAATATTTAAGACCTGCACGGCTCGAGGAGATCCACACTTCACTTCCTACGATGGAAAGAAGTTTGACTTCCAGGGGACCTGTGTGTACAGACTGTCCAGTGTGTGTGTAGACAACAAGGATCTGAAACACTTTGAGGTGAGATGATAGCCGAAGGTCTGTAATGATTCACAAAAACACGAGTTCATGATGTTTGTACAGAAGGAGCTTGGTCCTGGGCTTCTTTGGTTATTGTTCAGCCATGTGAAGGACATGCAGCTTCATAAATCAGGGTGTCATCATAACCATATCAGACCAACAGAGCAGGAGTTTTCATTAACTGAGAGTTTGAATAAGACAACCTAAGAGCCACAAGAAGGTCCTTTCCAAGTGCTCAGACATGTAAACTGTGGTTAACCTCAACCACAGTTTACATGTGGTTCAACCTCCTGTTGAAGTCTAAGGTTGACAAAATGTTCATCATTGAAGGAAACTAGAACAGCTGCAATATAATCATGTTTAAAGGGGTAGCTGATGCTGGCTGAACTAGGCAAACACCAATAGTCAAGTTCCCTCAAGCCCCCGTCCTAAGATGGAGGAGATTCTGCTTCACAGTGGAGGAGGTGGTTAGATGGCTGAGAGAGGAGGTCTTGCAGCTGGATCCCTCTCTAAGTTACTGCTGTAACAAAGAACCCTCCTCTTCCTCTTCTCTTTTTAATGAGAAGAAGAGCTTATTGGTGCTTTACTGCCCCCTCTTGGACTGGAGTGTGAGCTAGAATAGCTTTGCTTCCTTAAATCCTTTCCAGAAGTCTAGTTCGTTCCAGAAATCAAAACACTGCCCTGAATCTTTCCCTGATGATATCATTCATATTTAAGAGGAAAGCCTTTTTCACACTTGCAACCCTGATATAATAAGGATAATACCAGGTAATTCCTGACATAGTCTACACACTTGCTCTTCTCAACAGTTGAGCCCTGCTGAATGGGGGGAGATGTAGTTGAGGGGGACGGGGGGGTCACGAATAGGCAGCACACAATGTCAAACATACGCTGTGTAGGTCAGTGTTCCTAATATGAGAGAGGATGAACAATTCATGTTTTAACTTCAGTGATGCATGTTCAAAAGTGTATCAACAGCATCAGTGAAAGAGTTAAGAGGAGCACTGTGGTACACAGAAGTGAATATGAAGCAGCATCACTGTGCACGACGACTATACTGGAGAAAGACAGCTGCAGAGTTTGAGCTCCATATCAAACAGGAGCGTTGGTGATTGTTTTAGAGCAGATGTTCTAAAAGGACATGAAGGCTGTGCTGTGTCTAAAATAGTGCATAATCAAAGTGGCTTGTTAATGGGAAATAAGCAGATGTAAACAAACTGTTTGTAGCATGTGATCACACCACGCTGTTTTCGTGGCTTATTTCCACCCACAATTCTCTGAATTATTCAGAGAGTTTGGCACCATGTACAGCGATGTATAACATTAGCGTCTGTCTCAAATGTTTCTGAACAGAGAGAACTGAGCTGTGACACTGTGGCACACGCTCAGGCTCATGCGGTGTACCTCACTCAACCCTACTTCAAAAACCTGAGTTATTTCTGTAATCTTAGCTTTGCTGTACTGTACATTCATATCTATTTCTGATCTCCTAGTTGTCTTTTTTCATATTTATCAGCCATCTTGTTTCCCTTCATCCCAATGTGAGCAGCAATCCATATGAGGCAGATCTTTTTTCCTGACCATTTATACCTGAGAATCACCTGAAGGATTTCAAGGATGATATCCTATCTGGATATCATCCTCCTGTCTGGACATCATCCTTGGTTAGGCAGGCAGGAAATCATGATCAGATCCAGACTCATGTTGACCACACATTGGCTGAAGTGGTGTTGGAGGTGTGAGTGCACGGAAAAAGATCCAGAAAGAAAGAGAGGCAAACTGAGACAAAGGGACTAAAATGAATATTTTATGATAAATTTCAGACCTCCCAGGCCATAAATATGTCCTTATCATATTTGTCTTTATATGGTTAATGATGTAGTTATTATATCAGTATTAGCAATGTCAACCATGAACAGAGGGATCATTCTGATGTCATCATGAACAACTATAGTGATTACAGAACGGAGAGGACTGATGTTGATTATTATAGTAGTTTTAGTTAAGCTACAGAAGCAGTTTGTCTACGTCATTAACCATGGCTACAGTAATATACAGTGTGTGTGATATTTGCTGGAACCATTGTGTATTTATAAGACTGATCGTTCAATGGTAACATTAGAAACTGCATGATGAGTGAGATCACAGTGTTGTCAATCAGTCTGCCATGACAAAACAAGATCTTCACCGTGTTCTGACACAATGACTTCACAAAAGACAAAAACAGTCCTGTGCTCTGGTCAGACCTTTGAATGAACCAATCAGTAACCATCTCTAAACCTTTGGTGTGTTTTTGCTTCTCCCTTTTCCTTTTAACATTTTTAGGTCACTCTGGAAAACAACAACCGTGGCAACAAGAGAGTGTCGTATGCCAAAGTGGTGACAGTCAACGTCTTCAACAGAACATTCACACTTTCATATGAGAACCCCGGAAAAGTGTTGGTAAGAAACACACACACATATATGAACACATGTTAAAGGGTCGGTCTGTTCACATCTATAAGGTGGCTCACATGTACAGTTTGGCAGAATCGGTTTGTTTTCAGGGGTGAAGTGTCAACCTTGTTTTTTTACGTGGTGTGGTTTGGTTTTGTTTCACACTGATCTTTGTCTGGCAGACCAACGACCGATGACCAATGTCAAATACTGCTTTATATAGCCCCCTGCCACTAGTTTGGGCTGTATGTGGGGTCTTTGGTCCTGTCAGACGGTCTGGTATTGCACTGTCACCCTGAATTACACAAAGGCCTCGAAAAACAGCATTGTGAAGCTACAGGCAGTTTAGTCAAGGTCCTGTGCACACAGAGACAAAAACGTTCTCTGTAAAGACGGCTTGGTTTCAGTGCAATTGTCAGTCCACACAAAAACACAAAAAAATGCTGTCATACATATGTCAAACCTTCAAGTGGCGCTGTAACACTGCCGCAGATAGACACCAAAACCAGAGAGGAAGACATGGAGCATACGCATAAATCATGTGAAGAGTAAACATGCACGGGGGTTTGCTGTTCTCTGTGTCCTCTTGTTGCTCCTGGTGGTTGTAGAGGAGCTTTAAAAGCCAAAACTAGCTCAGGAGCTTCTGCAGCACGGGCGCAACGCCGTCTTCACCACTGTTTCTGTTGTTGTCAGGGTTCGTACAAATGGTTTAAGGGAGAAGCAGGGCTGTGTCGTCATCATTCATAAAGCTAACTGTATTTGATGTCCAGACAGAGACACAAGGCCAGGGTTTTCAGATTCATTCACTCTGGGACCCATTTCTTTTTTCTCCATCGAGCGTAACCACTTCCTCACTTTTGATCGCCTATCACTCATCCCCCTTTTCCTCTCTCCTCGAGACCTAGACCAGGCTGCCACAGAATTTTAGCAAAGCTTTGCCAGAAAACAGAGGTATAATTCTTAAGAATAAATCCTCAACTGTGCTGCTCTGACAGAACAGACCTCTTGTTTGGAGACATTTTGGACCGCTGAGCCCAGCACAGATTCACTCATCAAATTTTATCCAGGAGGTATCCTACACCCATGTTCAAATCAGGTTCAGCGTGATAAATGCAGATATGTGCCTGGAAATTAGTAAACACTCACTTTATGGATGTACGCACGGTTTATACATGAGGACCACAGAGTTTTTGGGTTGTCCGTCTAGTGGTAATGTTCTTGACCTTGTGCACGTGATATCTCTCAGTCCTCAGATAATCACGTTATTCAGAATGTAACTCACCATAACGCACGATCAGAGGTAGCCAAGAAAACCCTGATAAAGAGACATTCATGAGGACTCGCTGTGTTTTTGTCAGATGATTAACAATGACATTTAGGAACACCGTATGTGCCCCTCAGGCAGACATTCCTGCTGACTGCCTCTGGTGAACTCACTTGATTTACAAGTCTTGTAGAAGAAAGTGGAAAGATTATCCGGGCATTGTTACACACAAAGACTAGTGATACTGATTCCTTGAAATAGTTGTTATTGATTTTCAAATTCGGAATTATTTTCGATTCCCATCCCTACCAAAAGCACAAGCCCCTTTGATGAACAGAGCTCATGTATCCAGGCACAGCACTGCCTCTAGCTGGGGTACGACCTTTACGACCTTGAGTTTGCAGTGCTGCTCAGTGTTCTGCGATGGTGGCGTCGTTGTTGTAGGACATGTTATGTGCTCTCTGCTTTTATGATTTTTTGGAGTGGAAACACAACCTTGACATTTTATTGAATGTGTGTGTGTTTGTTTTTTCAGGTTGGTGGTGAGGAAGAGTCTCTGCCTTACTCCCTGGACCAGCCTCCAGTTCAAGTTTACCGCAGACATCAACATGCTGTCATCGAGACACATTTCATCAGGGTAAATATTGGCATTTATTCAACTTTTAGACTTTTGAAAGGTGAATATAAAACCTTAAAGAAAAATATTGGATGACCTCATGATGGTGCATAGTCAACTCAAAGGTAATGACAAAACTGAAATCTACTACTTTGCACTTCAGGTTTTAAAAAGTTAGATTATTTTTCATAATTTATATCAGTCAAGATTTTATAAGTTGTTCATTTCTGCATGATTTTTACAATTCTGCCCAAGCCACTAAAATCAGCCCATTGTCAACAATAAAAACGATGACACTAGCATCCATCTCCAAGTGAGTAAAAAATGCTCGTTGACACCCATTCAAACCACTCTTTTTGGTCCATAAGTCATTAAGGTAGAAATCGTGCATTTTCTGATGTCCAGCCTTCATCAAATTTTCTCCTGGATATTTTTTGCACCATTATGTCACTCTTACCATATTTGGAAGAGGGATTAAATGTTTTTCCACTAGATGGCGGTAGTAATTTATTTTCATCTAGTCTCAGACTTTTGATCTGTTGTCTACACTGTGTTCAGGTTTGTCTGTTTGTTTGTTTGTTCATGCAAAAACTATTGGACGGATTTTGCAGAAATTTTCAGGAGATGTTGTGAATGGCCCAACTTGAAAATAATTAGATTTTGGTGGTGATCCAGATAACCACCATTGGCAAACAATTGTTTTTGCTCAATAACTGTCTAACTAATAATGATATCAACATGATTCTGAGTGCTAGATGTGGGTTTTCACGGTCAATGAACCATATTATGATGGTAACTTTATCATGAAACTATTGCCTATAGATGTAACAGCAACATGTGAGCTACTTTGGCAGAGGTTTGCGCTCTCCGGGTCCTTTGTAGTTGTTGACATGTTTCTGTAAAACTCCTTTTTGTGCTTTATTGATTCATGACTCTGCAAACGTTATTCTTGTTTTAATACTTTTTTTTGCCTGTAACCACCTTTGAAGCAAAATTTATCTCCGCAATGTGACAAAAAGCAATGTACTGAATATCAGCCCTAAGGCCTCCACACTATGACAACTTTGCCTAGCTTAAAGAGAGACCAACAGAAAAATACTAAATAATAATATTATTGATAAATAATAACACTGTGATGGAAAACAAGGCGGGTATTGCCCAAACTGTGCCAGGCCTGAGCAGATACCACATTAGGAAAAGCATTACAAGTGACCTGTGCTGCTACTAAAATGTGATACTTAAGAATAAATTTATCATTGGGTCAGTCCTTTCATTTTTTGGACATTTTAGCTGATAAAACTCTTCATATTAAATCTGTAAACTTTAAACACTTAAAAATATTTCACTTATTGTCTCTTCATAGGTGTCCTATGACTTCAGGAGCTCAGTGAGGGTGGAACTGGCTGAGAGCTATGAGAACTCAGTGTGCGGTCTTTGTGGAAACATGAACGGAGATGCAAGTGACGACCTGATGCTGCCTGACGGGACACAGGCCTCTGACGCCAACAAGTTTGGAGAGGGCCATTTGGTGGCTGAGGTGGAGGGATGTTCCCCTGAGTGTAAGAACCAATTTCACTGGTTTTATTCATCTGTATGCACATATCACCACAACTTCATTAGGATCAGCCTTTTAGCTGCTTGATAATACTAATAGCTATCAGCCAATCACGTGGCAGCAACCAAATGCATTTAGGCATGTAAACATGGTAAAGATGACCTGCTGAAGTCCAACCTGAGCATCAGAGTGGAGAAGAAAAGTGATTCAAGAGACTCAGAATGTGGCATGGCTGTCCTGAGCTGGCCTGAGTATTTCAGACTGCAGATCTATTTGGAATTTTACACACAATCATCTCCAGGGTTTACAGAGAATGGTCTAAACAAGAGAAAATGTCCAGTGAATGCCAGTTTCCTTGGTCAAAATGCCTTGTTGATGTCAGAAATCAGAGGAGAATGGTCAGAGTGGTTGTAGATGGTGGAAAGGCAACAAAGAACCTCTCATTGCAACCAAGGTCTGCAGGAGACCATTTCTAAACACCACAACTTGAATCTTGAAGCAGATGGACAACAGGAGCAGGAGACCACACCTAGTGACACTTCTGTCAGCTTAGAACAGGAAACTGATGCTAAAAATCACATGGGCTCACCAAAACCAGACACAGAGGATAGTAAAAGTGTCTCCTGGTCTGATGAGTCTGGATTTCTGCTCCACATTCAGATGGTAGGGTCAGAACTTGGTGTGAACATCATAAAGCATGGATCCATCCTGCCCTGGATCAGCGGTTCAGGCTGCTGCTGGTAGTGTGATGGTCTGGGGGACATTTTCTTGGCACACTTTGGGCCCCTCAGGACCACCTGATCATGGTTTAGACCCCACAGCCTACCTGAGGCTGTTTGCTGTCCACGTCCATCCCTTTATGACCACAGTGGACCATCTTCTGATGGAGACTTCCAGCAGCTCCATGTCTCAAAGCTCAGATCATCTCAAACTGGTTTCTTCAACATAACAATGAGTTCACTGTACTCCAGTGGCCTCCACAGTCACCAGATCTCAATACAATAGAACAACAGGAGATTCTCATCATGGATGTGCAGCAGACAAAAATGAAGCAGCTGTGTGAAGCTGTCATGGAGATATGGAGCAACATCTCTGAGGGATGTTTCAGCTTCTTGATGAAGCTATGACACCAAGAATGAAGGAGCTCTGACGGTGAAGGGGGTCCAGCCTGGTTCTGGCTAAGTGTACCTAATAATGTTGATAGACAGACAGACAGACAGGAAGACAGACAGACAGTCAGACAGACAGACAGATGGATGAATGAATGTCATTAAAAAAATGCCTGCTGACTGCATAAAGTCCAACATGAACTTTTTCTGGATGCTCGATGGAGTTGATTTTCATGGAGGTGGTGTTCATTTAATTTAACATGTCCTTCATATCAGGTTCATCACTGTCATGTTTTCTCCTGTTTTCAGGTAAGGACTGTGCACAGCCCCTCCCCCCTGACTTCAAGCCACCTGACTACACCAAGATCTGTGACATCATCACAGAGAAGACCGGACCTCTGGCCAGGTGTTTTAAGGTGTTGGATCCCGAAGCGTTCCACCAAGATTGTGTCTACGACATGTATGTAAACGGGGGCAAGGAGGAGCTGGGCTGTGACATCATCAGCAACTACGTGGACCAGTGTCAGCTGAAAGGAGCTAAAGTGAAGCCCTGGAGGAAGGACGACCTCTGCCGTAAGTTTCTCATGAAGATTTCTTAACCTTTGATGATAGGTCTGAAATAAACATTTACAATTATTCAGGGTAGATCCTCTATTTTTACCTCTGCCAGAGAGCCCATGAGTTTGTAACCATTTGTTCGTTTGTTTGATTGATCCTCAGTTCAGGAACTGAATATCTCAAAAAGTTATGAACAGATTTTGACTACATTGTCTGGGACTGTTGTTCATCCGAATCAGGATGCAGATCCAGGATTTTTTTTTTTCCAAGGATCTGTTAACAGTGCCAGATAGGGCAGTTTTCCACATTTCAAAATAACCTGCTTGACAGTGTGAGAAAAGCCTTGGCGGAGATTTGTGCCAAGGATTCTAGTTTAAAAAATAAATGAGTGACAGATAGTGGAGAGGCTTGTGAAAGGGGATGAGAGAGAGTGGAGGAGGACACTCTGCTAATAGACCACAGGCTGGATTCAAACACGGGCCGGCAGAAGCATGTATATGGGTCGTGCCTGGCTGCTTACCACTCCATCAAACCAGCATCCCTTTCACAGACAGATTTTATAGAGTCCACACTGAATGTAACCTTACATACTCGAGCCTTGACCTGACGTAGAATTTGATTGAATCCTACGCCCACATTCAAATCAGGTTCTTGATTAATGCAGTTCTGTGTGGAAATGAGGGCCAGAGCTTCATATGTTTGTTGTTTTTCCAAATGATATGATCAGTGACGTTTGGCCTGATAATAAATGTTAGCAGTCACTCAGTGTTTCTCTCCAACATTTCTACATTTACAGTCTTCTGGTCACCCCTCTACATACTTTATCATAAAGGCAGAGATGTGGTCTTTAGACCTTAGCAAACTTTCTCTCTGTCTCGAAGCTCTCAAGGCATCAGTTTTGTCAGTTTATATCCGTGACTGTCACACATGCAGAGCCCCCTGTGCTCTCATTGGTCAGTGTCTCTGATGTGAAGGAACAGATTGTAGGAGGCGGGACAACAATCAAAGATGCTGGACTTCCTGTTATGGAGTCGTGAGGCGTCCTGTCACTCTGACACAAAACACTCAGATTTGGTATTGTTATGTTTTTGTTGATTCAGCTCCAGTCCTGCTTATCGATTCCGGTTCCCAACGGTTGCGAATTCCAACTGAACATTTTGGAGATTGAAATATGATAAATATTTTGAGAATAGAAATCTGCCTTCAAATATTTTTTTATGCCTATTAAGGATACCAATAATGTCCTATCAACCTTTACAGAGGTTTTATTGCTTCCTCTATATGTATCAAACTACACTGCCCTTTAATAATTATTAATCAAAAGTGTTTGATAAAATAATAACCATAAAACCTACCTTTAGGTGTTATTATTTCTGCTGGTATTTTTTGTTTGAGCAGTTTCAGATTAAAAATGTTGAATATATTTTAATATAAAATAAGGACAAACTCTATGAATATCTAGAGATACCTGTCATGGTCGTGGTCTCACCCTGGGTATTGTTTGATCCTTGACGTTGACATATATTCAGTGGATTTACATAATCTTACCATATCAGACCAGAAGTGTATAGTTCTTAACTGTAAATCAACAGTCTCCAATCAAGGACTACTCACATTTTTAATGAACAAAGCAAAATAAAATCACCAAACATCTGTAAATTCAGTCACACATGCTTTGATGAAGTATTTTAATTCCATGTGTTTGTCCTCATTAAATATTATTAAAAATTTTTTAAAATGAAGCCTAAATCAACCAAAAGAAAGCAGTCCTGGATTAATGAAAATATTGTCATCCATAAAAGGGAATATAAAACAGTGGAGGTGGCCAAATCTGAACCACAGATACATTTTGTTATCATGAAAGAGCTTTTATTACAATATAAGACACTGGTTAAAATGCGAGAGCACCTTATTTCTCTACACCCATTTCCTCACATCTGACAACCCAAGAATTTCATTTAGGACAGTTAACTGGTAAACCAAGACCCTCCATGTGCCCCAGCATATAGTGATGTGGACTTTTAGTCAGAACTAGAATATATGACCATGTAACTCCTGTTTTAGCGTCTTTACAGGGACTCCCTGTATGTTTTAGAATTGATTTAAAGACTTTCAAAGCCCTCCATGGCCTTTCTACATCTCTGAGTCTCTTTAGTACCATATGAACCAACTTGAACATTGAGATCCTAGACCAAAGATCTTCTGGTCGTTCCTTACAGCAAACTAAAAACTAATGATCAACTTGATTTGTTCACCTAAAAGGACAAGTTCGGTTTTTTTGACACCTGGACCTTATTTTTAGGATTAAATACACTTGTAAACTCACCCAGACAATTTTGGCGGAGCTCGGAGCCGTTTTCGAGCAATTTAGATCCATCCAACGGCGTTTTTTCTCATGCCATAGTAGCGTAAGGGGCCAGAAATCGAAGCCCCTAAATTAGACATTATCTGCTGCGAAACTTGCTCATTTCAGCTACATTTTATAAATGAACGGCCAGTGTTATCACCATGTCAGCTCAACTTCGTTGTTATGGTCATCCGGGGCTTTACAAGGATGGGTAACTTTTGGTGACGTCATAGACAAGAGCGCAGCTGAGTAGAGCCACTGTTGTTGCTACGCTCCATGGCTACACGGCTATTTTTGTGCAACATGGCGGAATATTTATCCGATGTAGAAGTGTCTGACGACGACTTTGAGTATAATGGATACCCGTATCGTTTTGAGGAGCTATTTGAAAGGAGGATGCAGAGGGAAAGAGCCGAACAGCTGGCCAGAGAACAAGCAACCACTGCACATCCACGAATGGGGGCTAACTGGTGGTGTTGTGGACATTGCACGGCAAACACAACAGAGGAGGAGTGCCTTTGCTGCTCACCGCTAGCGTGGTCCACCATGATCCTCCTCATTCAGCTTTGACTGTGTGCTGCATCACACATGACGTAAAGCCAGGGCAATTAATCAGATCCCTAAAGATGGACACAACTTTTATGCTCACTGTTGTTTCATCATCTAAAAATATGAATGCATCTTTCAGGAACTGAAAAGTGGAACTGAAAGTCAGCTACCTTTTTGATTTCTCGAATCTTGAAGACTTGGCATTTTTAGTACCCAAGCCTACAAGATGAAACAAGAGCTTTTCATGATTGGGTATTGGGTATGTTCCGAATATTGGGTCATGTTGTCTGATCTTGGTCTTAGTATCTGAATGTTCAAAATGGGTGTTAATCCAGGCTAAAGCATGTACAGATAGTCTAAAGGGGGATTAATTGTAATGGGTGAAAGCTAAAACTCAGCCAGTCTGCCTTGTCTCATTTGCAAGTGTTACCTTTATATTTTTCTGCCTTGGAGAGGAAGTTTTGTGACATATTCAGAGAGACCTGGATTTGCTTCCAGTTCTGCCTCCTGTTATGCCCCGCCCACTAAAAAAATGTCCCACAGTGAACAAACATGAAAAAGGGTGAATAAGAAACTCCAATATGTGGCACCATGTTTTGGCTACAATGGTGTGTCTCTGTTTGTGTTACATCCATTAAATGTGTATGTGCGTGTGTGTGTGTTTCAGCCATTAAGTGTCCAGAGAACAGCAGGTACAACTTCACCGCCCCTGGTTGTCCGGCCACCTGTACATCCCACTCTTCTGCTGCTCACTGTAGGATCGCCCCAGCTGAAGGCTGTGTCTGTAACCATGGATACCTGCAGAGTGAGGTAAGGCTCTTCACTAAGCCCCGCCCACTTTGACTAAAATATCCCCCTGTTTCTGATCTGTTATTGAATTATTAACCTTGCAAAGCAGCTGGATCAACCAGATTCCATGCCTGTCATCCGGCAGATCCTTCGTGCAAAGCCTCAAGCTAAAACAGTTTCTCCTGGTCAGAAAGAGAGCAGGCTTATCTGTGACCTTGTAGGACAAAGAGGTCATGTGGTTTTATTAGGTTGAAAGTAGGCAGTGACTGTAAGCCTCAGAATGGCTGGTGATGAATAAAACAAAACATCTGTTTAGTCTTCTTTTAGTTTGAGATAAAAGGTTACATCCTTCACGGTCTGTGAGATTTTGCCCTGATTGACTAAAATATATCTCATGGATATGTTTAACGGTCAGCTGCTGGTTAGTGCAAAAGAGCTATCAGCTAATCTCATAGCAGAAAATCAATAAATTCAGGCATGTAGACCTGGTCAAGATGACCTGCTGAAGTTCAAACCAAGCATCAGAATGGAGAAGAAAGATGATTTATGAGACTTTGAAACGTGGCATGGTTGTTTGTTACAGATGGGCTGGTCTGAACTGATGATCTACTGTGATTTTTACACACAACCTTCTCTAGGGTTAACAGAGAATGGTCTGAGAAAGAGAGGATACATAGTGAGCAGCAGAACTCTGGACTAAAAATGACTGTTGATGACAGAGGTCAGAGTGACTGGAGACAATAAAAAGGCAACAGAAATAACCACTCATTGCAAGAAAAGACCATTCAGACATGCAGAATTGTAATTTTGAAGCAGATGGGCTACAGCAGCAGAAGACCACACCTGGTGCCACTCCTGTTGGCTATGAACTGAGACTAAAATTCACACGGGCTTTTCGAAGCAGAAGATTGTAAAAGTGTTTCCTGGTCTGATGAGTTTTGATTCTGCTGCCACATTCAGATGGTAGGGTCAGAACTTAGTGTGAACTTCACAAATGCATGGATCCATCCTGCCATGTATTAGCAGTTCAGGCTGCTGCTGGTGTGATGGTGGCGGGGACATTTTCTTGGCACATTTCGGGCCCCTCACGACCCTTCAACATGACAATAAGTTCACTGTACAACAGTGGCCTCCACAGTCACCAGATCTCACTCTAGTAGGGCACCTTTGGGATGTGGGGGAGCAGGAGATTCTCCAGGAGAGAGAACCTCCTGCTGAAGATATGTAGCAACATCTCTGAGGAATGTTTCAGCTCCTTGGTGAATATGACATGAAGATTTTAGGAGCTCTGAAGGTGAAGGGGGTCCAGCCTGGCACGAGCAAGAAGTTCCCAATAAACGGTGGGTGGGGGGACTTGAAAGTACAGTATAATCCTCTGTGAAAGAGCGGCCCAGCAGAAAGAACTGAGGAACCACTGTCTAACTGTTGACTGTTTCTCCTGCAGGACCGCTGTGTGAAGCTCTCTGAATGTGGCTGCCAGGTTGGAACACATTACCTGCAGAATGGTGAATTCTTCATGAACAACTCCTGTACTCTTTCCTTCAAGTGTAAGAAAGGGAAGCTGATCATCAGACGCCAATCCTGCAGACGCCGACAGAAGTGTGCTGTGGTGAATGGAAAGAGGGGCTGCTACAACAAAAGACAGCTGAGGCGTTCCCAAAATGAAATCGATGATTAAAAGCAGACATTCAGTCAATCATCTTCTCTTCATTAAATCTGATTATTAAGAAGAGAATCTATCAGCATGTTGTGTTTAAACTGTTAGCTATCCCTCATACTCTCTCCATAATCCTCTTCTGACTAAAGGCATTTGCATTCTGAGTCTGTACTTTGGGTCTTTCTCAAACCGGTGTTCAGACAAGTTGAGCCCACTGAATCTAATGAGTTTACTTTTCTGTTAATTCAAAGTAGGAAATAAAATGAAGTCATGCAGCTGTGAGGAGGATTTTTGTGGATCATTTTCAAGATCTTTGAAAATGACCCACAAAAATCATTTTCTTATGGCACTTTGTGGCCTGCCAGTCAATTGAAATTGAAAAATGTGTAAGCGTATAGAAAATGTGACAAAATCTGTCATAAAGAGTTTGAATATAGCAATATCTGTAACATAATGAAGCTAATGTTGACCTTTTATTATGCATAAATAAATGCATTTGTAACACTCAAGATACAAATGATTTGATGACCAGTATATCAATAAAATCATTTTTGAAAGTACAAGTGCTACTATTGCACAATCCTCTACCAAGGCATTTTCTACATTGTCGGGCAAGTTATTGTCAAAAATGTGGAAAACTGCCCAATACCTCACTGTTAAGAAATTTAAATCTGGATTCAGATCACCACCAAAATCTTGTCACTCAAGCAGTAATTGACCAGTTTATTAGGTACAACTGGTTTATGATGAAGAACTTTAACTGATGGAGCCCTGCAGTAAATCCTTCCTGCATGAAGCTCTTAATAATCAATGAAATAAGACAGTCTGTCTTTAATGAAAATGGCATCTTGTTATGACTCTCACTCTGTAACTAACTGGATAAATCACTTCACATTAAAGCTAATTCATTATTTTCAGTGTCTGTTCAAAACATTTCAGTCTTTGTTAATCAATGGTGTCTAATGATCAATAAACACATTTCAGCAGCATAATTGTGAGTCTTTGATTGATTAAAACTATACACTACAAAATATTGGACAAAGTCTAAGTGTCAAAGGTTAGAATAAAAGATTATTAGAGCCTAATCCACGGCCGCCACCATGTTGAAGACACTGTCTCAGGATTCTTTCTCATGTAAAGTTACATGCACTCTCATCAGTTTGGAGTGAAGCTGCAGCATTGTTACAATTTACATTTGGTTTGCTGAGCTTTAACACTGCACTCTGTCAAATGGACTAAAGTCAAATATTGTGTCATACAGCGACCGGCCACTAGGTGGGGCTGTAGCTGCCATCTACATTCCAACCATCAGGCCTGGTGTTAGACTGTGACCAGGCACTGAGGATAATTTTGTTTAGCTTGAAGCAGCCCTAAGAATTTTAATCTATAACTTAGCGATAAAGTTGTGTTAAGGCTACACCAGGTGATGCTAGGCATTCATTGATATGGCATTCATTTTCCACAAAGGTGTGAATTTTTACCCTTTTTCCTGAGGTCGATAATAACCTTTCAGACAAAAAAAAGCTCTTTTGGTGATCCTGTGTCCACTTTTTAAATCTATTCTGTCCAATTATGACCACAATTCTTAAACATAGGGCCATTGCATCATAAAAACATTCAATGTACAATTATAAACAATCAGCCAGCACAGCAGGATTCAAATTTGTACCTTGTACCAGTTTTTAAAACACACACAAAATCTTTAGACCAGTTGAAAAATTGCAAAAATTATCTTTTTGCACTGTTGGATCTAAAGAAGGTTCTGAGGAGAGCTTTATAATGCATAAAGAAGAAATGGGAGAGAGAGAAAAAAATGCTGAGTAAGTATTTTTTTGAAAACAACAATTAAACTGATATAGGCTGTTCATCAGATGATCAAAAGTTTAAGACCACAGCCTTTAAAACCAAAATCTGTGCAAAAATGTGAATTCCATGTCATTTTCTGTCAGGTTTTCACACTGTCATGACCTCCTGACGGCAAGAATGGAAAAGCTTTCTGTCTTTAAACATGGTACGATTGTTAAGCAAGGCCTCTCGCCTCTCAACAGGCTGTCAGTCAAGACACGGGACAATCCCTGACCCAAATCATGGCTGTTAGTGGTGCTGAATGCAGCCCAATAACCATCAGACAGCCTCATGCTGATAGCCAGTGGTCAGACCTCATCCTCAGCATCATCTACACTCCATTTCTACATATTTCCTTCTGACTGTCTGAACTGTCTCAGTTCATGAGTGTAATGAGTTATGGTGTTAGCTGATGACATTCTGCCAACTCTGCTAAATCATGACGCAGTCAAAGCACCAGAAAAAGCAGATGGTGAACCATTGAACTCTTCACTTTGATTAATTATTGTATCAATGATCATTAATTTATATGTGAGGAAATACAGCCAAGGAAACCAAGCCAACACAAACATATCTACAGACAAAGTCAACCATGGTGTCAGCTCCAAGTCACAGCTGTACAGGGTCACCAAACATACAGACATGGACAAAATTGTTGGTACCCTTCTGTTAAAGAAAGAAAACCCACATAGTCACTGAAATAACTTGAAACTGACAAAAGTAAGAAGAACATTGCTTTTGAACTGTATTTCAACAGAATTATTTAAAAAAATAAAATAATGAAACTGGCCTGGACATAAATGATGGTACCCCTAGAAAAGATTGAAAATGATTTGACCATAGGGACATGTTGAACTAAGGTGTGTCCTGTAATTGGCATCACAGGTGTCTTCAAGCTTGTAATCAGTCAGTCTGCCTATTTAAAGGCTGAAAAGTAGTCACTGTGCTGTTTGGTATGGTGGTGTGTACCACACTGAACATGGACTACAGAAAGCTAAGGAGAGAGTTGTCTCAGGAGATTAGAAAGAAAATTATAGACAAACATGTTAAAGGTAAAGGCTATAAGACCATCTCCAAGCAGCTTGATGTTCCTGAGACTACAGCCGCACATATTATTCAGAAGTTTAAGGTCCACAGGACTGTAGCCAACCTCCCTGGACGTGGCCACAAGAAGAAAATTGATGTCGAATTGAAGAGATGGATAATATGAATGGTAACCAAAGAGCCCAGAACAACTTCCAAAGAGATTAGAGGTGAACTCCAAGGTCAAGATACATCAGTATCAGATCGCACCATCAGTCACTGTTTGAGCCAAAGTGGACTTAATGGAGGACACCACTGTTGAAAGCAAATCATTAAAAAGTGAGACTGGATTTTGCCAAAATGCATATTGACAAGCCACAAAGCTTCTGGGAGAATGTCCTTTGGACAGATGAGACAAAACTGGAGCTTTTAGGTAAGTCACATCAGCTCTATGTTCACAGACACAAAAATGAAGCATACAAAGAAAAGAGCACTGTACCTACTGTGAAACATGGAGGAGGCTCAGTTATGTTCTGGGGATGCTTTGCTGCATCTGGCACAGGGTGTCTTGAATCTGTGCAGGGTACAATGAAATCTCAAGACTATCAAGGCATTCTGGAGCCAAATGTGCTGCCCAGTGTCAGAAAGCTTGGTCTCAGTCACAGGTCATGGGTCCTCCAACAGGATAATGACCCAAACACACAGCTAAAAACACCCAAGAATGGCTCAGAACAAAACATTGGACTATTCTGAAGTGTCCTTCTATGAGCCCTGATCTAAATCCTATTGGACATTTGTGGAAGGATGTCTGATTTTCATGTCAGATCAGAGACACTTGTCATAATGGAAATTCAACCTGACGGCAGCTGGAAGAGTGATGCAAACTGACGAATTCACATCGCTCAGCCAACCACAAACAGCCACATCATCCTCATGAAATTCAAAAGAAAAGAAAAGAAAGAGAGAGACGCTCGCTGAATAAATGTAAGTCACTCGGTATCTTAAGGATTTACCCGTGATTGCCCATATTTCTCTGTTTTAATTTTTATTCTTAAAGCAGCACTGCAGATCTTTTGAGCCTTCAAATATTCTCTCCTAAGTCTGTTCAGTGGAGCTCGGCGCTGTAACAGAGAGAATGCCTCCCCCTTTCCCCCACAGCGCTTCCCTGCTCTGTTTAGGGGCTATGTAACTTTTGCTCCCGTGACGGGGACACATATCGCAAGATGCTGCGAGAAGCGCAAACTGCTTTACCGCACTACGCAAGATTTGGCTTCCAGCTAAAGAAGCCGGTGTTTTGCATGTAGTAGTAGCAGCCATGGCATCCGCAAATCATGTGAGGAGGACTCTTTCTCCAGATTTAAAGGCCAAAAAGGATTACTATCGGACAACGCAAGGAACAAAACTACAATTAACATTGGAGCCCACTTTCCCGAGAGCGTCGGGAGATGGAAAATTGCAAGACGGACGCCGAGCTTGCAAAGTTACTGCTGGAGAGGTAAGTTATGTTTTCGTCGGGTTTTCCCCCGTTCAACACTTGGTTTCAGTCGGTGGTTGCTCCGTAGCATTGCATGCATTGTGTAACTTGGCTGACGTTGTTTTGTCACTAAATGCTACCAGCGGTTATTTGCCGGCGAGTTTCTCAGATTGCTGGAGATATTCATGGCGCTGTGATGCTTGGTCATTTATTATTTCACTTTTTCTTCTATGTCGTCATGTCGACTCCCAGCTCTGTATGTCAAGAAATGCACGTTGCTGTGAGGCGCTGTGTTACGACAGTGCAATTACACCCAACGACCAGAGAGGCCCCTCGAGAGCAGACAAACCTGAATCTACATAGTGGGGCTTTCGCGTGATCTAAAAATATGAAGTACATTGTTGCAAGGAGGATGAGGAGGAGATACCAGGAGAGAGTATTTCACCAAAGGTTCTGCTATTTGGCGATGACAGACCAGGAATGCAGATGGATCACAAGCATGATAGAATGGATTAGCCTGCTGCTGTGTTTAAATGTAATTGTCACTTAATTTTGTACTCCTCTTCATGACACAAGAACAGATTACATCTGTCCCGGGAGGCTGTCCAGCGAGGTGGTCCACACGGTGACGCGCATCATGGCCTCCGAGGTGCAGCCCGGTGGCCCCTGTGCTCTCCAATTGCTGTAAAAGTGACAGCGGCTCTGACCTCCTTCACCACCAGGTCTTTCCAGCACACAGTGTCCACGGTGGCGGGCATCAGTCAGACCGCTGTCGGTTTGGCCAATAAATAAATCAAATGTATTCACTTCTTTGGTTTTGTGTAATCAGGAGTTACATGCCAAAACGATCATAATTCAATAGAGTAAAACAAGTTAATTTCACATGCAAAAAATGAAAACGCGTCATTTCAGCATTTCAGGTGCTTCTGATTTCATTGCCATTACACAATTTATTCATGTTGTGATCTGTCCTCACCACTCATCTTTATTATTAAGGGTTTAAATATATGTTACTAAATAAGAGTATCTTCATCAGTAGAAAAATATTTTTGCCTTACCTGTAATCCCAACTTCTCTCCCACCAAAGCCCTCAATACTTATCACGGAGAGTGTGGGGGACGCGATCTCCTCCGCCGAGCTCAAAGTGAGGCTGGTGGAGGGGCCACCATGTGCCTTCTTTGATCTGAGAGCTTTTGTTTGCTTCTCCTTAAATCATTGAACCGTTTTTTACATTGGGCAGCAGATCTCAGAATATCTGGGCAAACTTGATTGACAATATTAGTAACTTTTTTTTTTTGCATCATCAGCCCGTTGAAGTCTGTTCGCATTACCATAATATTCTAGTGTGAGCTTGGACCTCTCGGACCAGCACATCAGTTTCCTCCTGGGAGGAAAGTTTGGCCGCCTTGAGCTGCTGTTGTTGTTGTCCTTGATGAGGTGAAACTGTCACTGCGCCTCGCCCACAGCTTCATTCAAAGGTGAGGAGAAGCGTTCATTTGATTGGTGAAGATTACTCTCAGCTGTGTTAAACCCACTCACACCTTCTCTCCTCCCTCATTGCCACTTGCGCCGGTGGGAGGGATGGAGGCTTGGGTGTGCCTCGCTGCGCCGGACTGCGCCGTGCAGGAAAATTGCAAAATGCCCTGGACACACCTGGTCTACGAAATTAGCGTTAGTGTTTTTGTTGAAGACTTTTGAGAGAAATCATGTTTGAAAACTTCAGAGAGAGGCTTCATATGGTCCAGCAGGATTTCACTACGGGGTAAGTTTGTTTGATGCATCGTGTTGGCTTGTTTTGCAGTCTGATTTAGCTAGCTTCAGCTAAACAAACTTTTACTGCTATCCGCAAATGACAGCGCAGCCTCTGTTATTGTACTAAATTACCGAACAGCACACAAGACCATGAAACACCTCCATTTTCCCCTCATACAGCATAGGTGGTAAGGCTGGTGAACTGGCCTGGGTTATGCTCAATAAAGTTACCGTGTTGACCAGTGGCTTGTGTCTGAATGCGTCGGTAGTTGAAGTTTGTAGGACTAGTTTTAAAAACGGGAAGCGTCCCAAAGGATGTTTTTTCCCTTATTTATTCATCACAGCTGTTAAAACACTGGTGATATGAGGCGTTATCCTGAGAGGACTCTGCTGTATTACTGTGGACACTCCACGTTCACGACATCCGTCTGAACTCCACAGCTGCATGCGCATTCATTAGGAAGTCATCAGTTAACACGGTCACAATGTAAAGCGTAACGCCTAGCAAAGCTCACCAAGCCATTAAAACGTTGTAATTAAAGAACTTTTGCGGATGAATTGATGTTCACAACCTTCCCCGTGTTGATTTTGACATGGTGACTCGCATATCTTCCCCTCACATTCACTTATCTAACCTTATCAAGTGTTAGCATGAATTATTGGATTGCATGATTGAGATCTGGTGACCGTGGAGGCCACTGGAGTACAGTGAACTCATTATCATGTTGAGGAAACCACTTTGAGATGTCTGAGCTTTGAGACATGGAGCGTTGTACGTAGACTAGTCCGCTGTGGTTATAAAGGGATGGACATGGTCAGCAAACAGGCTGTGGGGTCTAAACAATGATCAGGTGGTCCTGAGGGGCCCAAAGTGAGCACATGACTTAGGTCTGACTGTAGCAGCCTTCGGCATCAAATAACACAGCGACAGAGTTCGACTGGTGCTCAATCGTCTTAGAACTAAAAGATAGAAAAACATCAAATTTTAATACAATAATAAATATAATACAAGTTCATTTATTATATTAAAGTTAAAATACAATCATGAAAAGTGTCAGAAAAATACTTTTTTTTTTTTTTTACATGGTGGTATATGTACATAAAAAATACAATTACCTCGATTCGCCTGCCAAAAGGTGCAGTTTTGACTGGCGACAAGTTTCCTTCTCAACTTTTGCTGCTGGTGATCAACAATAACACAGTACAGTTAAACAAGCATAAACAACAAAAAAAACCCACAAATAAAGTTACATAACAACAATTTAATAGCTACATACCGTTTTGTTTCCCGCACACGCACACACGAGAGCTCCTGGCTCCAAACAAAGCTGTCGTGTGACCACACCTCCCTGACCTTTATACAATTTCTGGAGCACAGAGCATATGTACTCCCAAATTGCAGGTGGCCACTTACACTGACCAAATTATACAACAAGGACAACATCAATGCTTCAATAACATAAAACCTTAAACTGGATTATATAATGCATTGTGCTTCTTCATTAAAGCAAGTAATTCAGTTATATTGTTAATCTGTTTTTACTGGACAAAAGCAACATCCTGAACATTAATTTGTTAAATACTGTCTCATCGATGCAGAATTATCTATGTCTGCATCATGATGTATTTCTCAAGTGATTATTGTCCACACCTCTGGTGAATTGACACAAATATAGTGTCCTTGCTTGTTAACAGGAGTTTCTTTCAGGTGAAAGGTGTGATTGAGCTTTGTTGCAGCACTTTTGTGAAATCAGCGTTGTCATGGAAAATGGTGACGTGCGGCACATGCGTAGTACTCTTTAAGATAAAAGTAGTGTGCGCACCTAGGAACAACAACAAAAACAACTGCTGTGGCCTGTTACCGAGCAACATGTGAGCTGCTAACTGTGCTCAGTTTGTTATCATTCCTCCAACAAAATGTATTGCTGTGTCAATACTCTGACAAGGGGAGATCATTTGTAAGATTTGCCGAGGACTGCGCCCTAACACGTTTTCAGTCTTTCTCACAGATCTGTGTGAACGCTCATCGTTTTCATACCATCTTTTGCGCTGTTGAAAATGTAATGGAAAAACCTTTCTGTTTCCGGTGACAATGTTGTCATGTAAGCCAGGCCTTAGTGACCCACTTGGAGCATTTTCCCGAGACATACACTCCTTTTCATTACAAAAAAAAGCTTTTACGAAAAATGTTGGCTATTTCTGTGATATATTCTGTGCTTGCAGATTTTATAGGGCCCTACTTGTACCTGTGATCTGGTTCTTTCAATCAGTACCCAAAGGTCATGAGCACTGGGATGAAGATCGACTGGTGAATTAACAGCTTTACCTTCAAGTTGTGCTCCCAAATCACAGCGGCACAAAGCGCTGCACTGATCTGCCCGTGCATCTCTCGGACAAGACCCTGAAACCCCCTCACTTGAGGCAAAGACTCACTCCTCACCTGCAGGGGGCGGTCTTCTATTTACCATCTGTTTCGTTCATTAAAATGAGGATGCTTGAAATGGGATTATGCAATGAGCCCACCTTCAGTGCTGTACACCGTATATTACAGTCCATGCAGATAAATGCAGTTCATTTATCACAAAGCCTGTCATTAGTTACATCCTTAAATGATTGACAGCTGTGAAAATGTGAAGTCAGTAAAATAATTCTCACTGTCATTTTTTCTGTGTTTCTGTCCAGCTTTAAGACCCTTGGAGACAAATCAAGGGACCCCAAAATCAGGAGGAGACCCAGGTGAGAAGAACGCTGTAATGTAGAGATGAGAGCAGAAAACCAATTTTAATCGAGAGTTGATAATTAAACAAGTCAAAATAATTTGTCTTTTTACATAAAAGGGTAGTTTTGTATGAGACTCCAGATCAAAATTTTAAGATTGATCAACCTGTATTTGTATAGCATCAGTTCATAACAAGTGTTGTCTGGAGAAACTCTACGACAGAGCAGGCTGGACATACTCTTCACTTTATAGATACACATATTTACATACATCCAAACCACCATCATGAGCGCAGCACTGGGCCAACCTACAGTGCAGTGCATCTATAGGAGGACTACAGTAACAGCTGTCAGAAAAAAACTCTTTGAGGTCTTTGTCACTGGAAAAAGGAAACAGGTTGAGTCGAACCCAAACCGCCTGCATGAAGCAAGAACCTGAGCAAATTTAAAGAGGATAGACAAAACCGGCCCAGCTTCGCTCTGAAAGTGTGACAGTCTTGATTTGTTGGCATCCCAAGCTGATAGGAAGGAAGTGAAACAGGACCTTCTGAAACCCAAAGACAAATGATGTTGATATTTTTAAATTCTCCTCCCTGAACATTTAGCTCGTTCTGTTCTCTCCTGATTTAGCCTCTGCTTTGGACGTGCATGTTTACGATATTTCTTTATTGTGATATTTTAGTAAAATCACAATCCAGTGTTAATATTGACAGTCCTTATTAATATAGCTTTAGTTTTAGTCATAATTTAGTCATCTAAACTGTTTTAATTTTAGTCTAGTTTTAGTTGAAGAAATTTCACAACATTTTAGTCGATGAAATCTGCTATAAATTTAGTCGACTAAAATATGAAGTGTAAAGGGTAAGGCATTTTTTATGTGTCCTTGAATTTCTGAAGTCATGTTTTACACTTGGATAAAATCAAACATCTAATAACCCTTTATTGAATGCTAGTAAAGTCTGAATGTATAAATGAACAGAAACAAATTGAACTTTTGTGTGAAATGCAGTCACCTTTATTTAGGCTACCTGGCAGAGCATCTCAGTTACAATACCAGAACTGACAACAAACAGTGAACCTGCTCTACATGAATATATCAATTCATAAAGAGAGGAGCTCTGATTGGATCGCTCCACAACTTATCCCACTACCACCAAGCTAAGACAGCTGTGATTGGATGTCCCTCTGAACTCATCCAACCTTTCCACACAACCAAAGTAGCTGTGATTGGATATATTCCTAACTTGTCCCTACTTTCTACATGACCAAATTAGGTCTGATTGGATTAAGTCTCTGTCAAACATTTTAGTCTAGTTTTTATTTGTTGAGGAAAATATCAGTTAATTTAGTTTTAGTTTTTGTCCACATGCATTTGTTTTTATTAGTTACTGTCAGTGGCAGCTGGTGCTAAAAATTTTAAGGGGGACGCAGCTTTGGAGGAAACAAACCAAAGAAGCGCTCCATACTACAGTGAAAAAAAAAAACTAAAGAAAAACATAATCACAATACAACCTACTTTGAACAATGCACATTACCACCTGTGACCCTGCAGCAAAGTGGCACTGATGAGATGGTCAGTGAAGGAGAATCGTTCCCTCAGTATGGTGTTGGAGACCTACAGAAGAGAAATAAAAAATACATCTAAAGCTAACATCAGTATTTACTGAAAAATAATCAATAAAACAGCCAAAGTTTAACCTGCTGCCAGAAATTCAGTCAGCAACACCAACAGAATGTATTATTCCTGTATCCAAATAGAACATTTCATTATAGCAACTGAACATGTGATATACAAGTGTATACAATAACAATATTGCAAATATTTATATCGATCTTTATTATTTAATATCACATGTTTAGTTGCAATAATAAAACTACAACATTTGGAGGCAGGATGATACATTTTGTTGGTCTGTTTTCATTGATTTTATACTGTGCACAATGGTACAAGCTGGAAAGGTACAAGGTAAATGTCAAATCTAAAAGCTCCAGTAGATTAAAAAATACTTCTGTAATGGACATACAGTTCGTTTTCAGACAGATTTCACTAAAAGTGGTGAGTAACCTATTTGGCACAGATAACAGAATTGAAAGGGTTTATTTAAAATTAAAATTTGTAGGATGTAAGATTTTATTGGTGGGGTTATAAGCTCTGTGAAACACTTAAGAGGTAAATAATGTGTTGTTTACACTTTTAGGACAATAAAACATTATTTAACCAGTGAATTGCAACACATAACTTGATAGCATTGTAATTTTTTAAAGGCTTTCACGCAATGTAACAGTAATATTTAATGAGCAGTGCAATAAACCTTTGCAATTTCAACATGCACATGTGTATATTAAAATTACAGGTAGTCCTATCTTAAGTATGTTTCTTTGTACTTAAGACTTTGTGTGTCTATTTTTACTGCATGTCATTTCCGCTTCTTTTTCCTGTATCCAATAGCAACGAGAACAACAGCAGCAGCACGGCGGAAAATGAACAGCCCGGAGCAGCTAACAGTCAGCTTTGTTTGGTACTGACCCACCACCAGTACTTCACACTATTCTTTGTCAGTTTTTTCATTAGTGGAAGGCGAGAATGTGAAGAAAAAGGAAATCGAGCTGGAGCTGTGCCATGTTACAACAAGTACTTCCTGTACTCAAAAGACCAAGATTCCTTGCTAAAGGACATGCACAGAACGCAACCTAATGTTCCTTTCGATGAGGATATCCCGATCGGCCTATAAATGACCAAGTATTCGGGTTAGAAAAGGAGTAACCCAGGGGTGACTTTCGGGTTTTTAAAAACCAGAATATGAGCATATTCTGTTTTTTAAAAAGGTTTTTTGGTGTTTACATGGCTGCACGCAACTGGGTTATTGCTAATATTCCAGTTATGAAAGGTTTAATGACTGCATGTAAACGTAGCCACAGAACCTCTCCAGTCTCTTCTCAGGAATACAACCTCAAGACTTCTTCCACAGTCCTGCTCAACGCAGACTGTAGCACCACATAAGCAACGCCAGAGCCTGCTTAAGGAACAGGAGTTCCCAGTCAAAACAACAAGAAGCAACACGACAGAGTTAGCATCAAGCTGCTAAGGAGCAACCAGTGGTCTTCAGAGCCAGAAGCTGAAGGGCCGGACTGGCTTGGTACCTACTGGGAAATCACAAAACCTGCAGCTCTGGACTTTGCAGAGCAACACCAAAAAGGACACATACTTGGTAACGTAACTGGGCCTTAGATAGTTTCGCATAGCACAGCTAAACACAGCACTATTCAGTTTCTACAATCACTGCATTGATTTAATGAATATACTCTTTGGCTTTAAGCTATGGCTAACTGCTGTATATTTTAACATTACCATTTCATGTAGATGCATCAACCTTAAATAAAGAGCCATACGGTGTTAAGACACCCTTTTGAGGCAGCCATCTTGCCTTTGTCTTTTACACACACGATTTGGGTTTGTCAATAACTGATTTTGAACACAAAGTCAGTGGCTGGTTGCATAAGAGTGAATCTTGCCAACCTCTTCTCTGCAGAACTCCAAACCCTTCAGCTTTGACTGACAATTGATTGGGTAACTTTGGTTATTTTGATTAAATTAATTATAAATCATGGTTCCAAATCAATAGTCAGTGACCTTTATGAGCATTGTTGGTAATTTTTCATAGTTGTGCAATATTAACTTTAACCAGTACCAAACAAATGTGATACATTATTCTTAGTGTTACATGAAGTTTGCTGCTGCTACTTTCCACTCCAGATAGACCTTTTCTGTAGGAACTATAGGAAGGTTGGATTAGCATTTGAATACCACGTATTCAATGAAAGCTGTTAGAAGTAACAGTTAATGCAGTTGCTCCCTGTTTGTTGTTTTATTGAACCACAGCGTGCCACCAGTCCTGTGACACAGAGAGTTGTACCTGGCTGTTACTGTCATGCATTTAAGCCTTAGTGAGAGATAAAGCCTCAGATAGAGCCACAGTGTGCTACCAGCCTTGTGAAAACTTAAGTACCTTGCTGTCACCATAAAGTGTTCCAGCCTGAGTTAACATATAGAAATAATCCCCTAACTGTTACTGCCCTGCATCTCAGTTCGTGCACAAAATTTTGCCCAAGCTACACCGTAGCCAACCACATCGTTGTTGTTGTTGCTTTGCACCCAACAACTGACTAACTCCTACCCCTCATTTCTAACAGAACAATGGAGAACCCCTGTGTAGAGCAGTTTATTTCCACCTTAGCACAAAAGCTAAAACCTGGCTACTCTGAATTCACCAGCAAGTTGAACTTCAGTGAGTGCAAAAGGGAGATAGACTCACTACTCAGTGACAGGTGTGATGCACAGGCATCATCCAAACACACATTGTTAACATGCTTGCTCCTTAACTTCCACAGGCAAACCAGCATTGTCCTTCAGAGCAAAGCAGCCTTAGAAGAGGAGGTAGAGTCCCTTAGAGTGCAGAATGCATGTCTGCTCCAGGAAGTTATGACTGCTAACAAGAAAGCTATACGCTACTTAGAAGATCTGCACTCAGTAGAGTTAGATCTTTGCTCACACAAGGAGGAATTGTTAAAGCTTAGGTCAGAACATTCTGCACCCCCAAAGCCATCGACACCAAGTGATTCTGGTTATTCCGATTCACACTCCTCCATTAACGAAAGGTTAACACCCCCACTGAGAGACAGAGCTAACTCTCCTTCTCATCTTTCTAAAACAGAAGTTGATTATACTCAGAGTTTGTCCTCAGGAGAAGATGCAGCATCATGCTCTTCTCAGCTATTGATGCATGACAGCTTCACATATGCTTATCACCCAAAGGGGAGGACGAGCACATGTAAATACTGGTCAGTTTCTCCTTCACCCTATAGCCAGAGTAATGGCAGCTGTTCAGACCATGTCTCCCAAACAGACAGAGCTGTCAGAAGTGATGCACACGCCCATAGTGTAGGTAGCTTAGCCTGGTCCTCACCAGGAAGGACCCTTCAGAGCCTGCACCTTGAAGAGCTTGACACTATCGCCAAAGACATTGACCATTTTGATCCAGACAACCGTGATCATCATGTTGAAAATTACAGTTAGACCATCAACTAATTGACTTGCCCCATGCAACCCAGAGGGAGAAAGTTAAACTTGTGTGGAAGACCTGCTCTAAATCTGTTCGCAAGTTTATACAATCACTTCCTCCTAGTGTCAGAGATGACTACAAAAAGCAACGTCAGGCATTGAAAGAAGAATTCTCTTCTACTACTGATGAAGCCACAGCAATGTTTGCAGCTCTCCAAATTAAACACTCCCATCAGGAACATCCCAGAGATTATTACTGCCGTAATACCAAGAGAAACCTTCAATGCATGAGATGAAGAAGAGGACACAAATAGTTTGGGAAACTGTTGTTCAACCAAAAGCAAGAACAACTGAACCTGCCAGTGCCACATCTAAGGAGGTGCTAATTAGACCTCAAGTCTCAAAAGATCACTCTCAGAACAGACCAAAAAGGGGTGATAAAAGGCCACAAAGGGACACTGAGTGTAGCCGCCATGTCGACCAACTGCATAGAGATAGGCACTCACAAAACAGAAGCTATAGAAGACCATATGCAGAAATTCTGGTCCAGACACATGACCGGCCACCTTCTATATCAGGTGATGAACACCTCATCCCTGATTAAGTTCAGATCATAGTCATAGTCCCTCAGACAGTGACAGTGCCTCTGACTGTTTCTCACCCTACAGCGACTTTCAGTGTTACAATCCTGAGACACAAGTTAGGAGAAACTTAAGGCACAGGAGCTCCAGATTCTTCTAACTGCCCTGGTAGTTTATAGGCAACATGAGTTTGTCACCAACAGCCGAAAACTCAGTGACAGCCAGACAATAATCTTCACTGCTGTAACACTCCAGCAATGCAAGTTAATTTAGGTGCCATACTCTCCAGTTCACATTAACATATTCACAACACTAACCTTTCTTTTCTCACTCACCCTGACAAAAGCTGAGAAACACAGGTTAGCTATTTCACATCATATCATTTTTGTTGTTCATTTAAATTTTGTGTATATCTGATCGACTGTCTAAAACTAGAACTGAAGCAGCTTCATCTGTATGCTAGTCAGACCTATATGTTCATACGGGGTTCCCATGGGTCCTGAAAAACCTGGAAGATGATTGACCAATTTTCCAGTCATGGAAAATGTATGGCAAATGAGAAAAAAGTAAAATGTCCTGGAAAAGCTGGAATTGTCCTGGAAAAATGATTTGTCCTCCCTTTGCTTCTCTCTACCTTGTTAGTGAACGCAAATGGGATAAAAAATTTGCGCATAGCCCATGTATGTATGTATAGAGTATGTATAACATAGCATATAAAAGATCTGAAAAAGCTGAGGTATGAACTTGGTTATGTGACACTGGAATCTGTGGGTGTGATTGCATTTGATAACTTTTCGTAATTTCTGAGAATGTCAGAGATTATTTCAAAGATTTGTTACAGCCACAGACTGCACATCTTGTAAATCAGACCTCTGGTGTGGAAGAGGCATAAACACAGCAATCTGGGTAAATGTTCAAAATATAAGAACAACTGTAGAAAAGGACACTGCAAGGCAGGCATGGACAAGCCATCTGGCGGACCGGGCAACGGCCTGTGGGCCAATGCACATTTTTAGGCTGGCCTGGTGCTGTCATAATTTAACTAAAAAAGTATATTGCAAATTTTGGACCTCAATGGCCCATTGGTTGATTTTCTTGAAGGACACTGGGCTAATCCAATGACTCTCTCAGCCCTTCTCAGCTGAGAGAAGGGTTGTATTAAAGTCATGCCTGGGCCGAGACAGTTTCTTGAACCTTCTCTGACATCAGACCGTTTATGCAGCTTGCTGTGCAAGTCATCCACTCCCTCCTGCACTAAGTCTGACCATTCACGTAAAACATTGAACAAAATAAACTCTGCCTTCTGTTTAACAGTGTAACATAAATGACACGTTCACTTATTTAACTAACATTTTCGCACAGAGCAGAATAAGGAAGAAAATGTGAAGATGAGATCTTCATCCCCGTCAAATCCAAAGTGATGCAGCCACCATCTGCTCTGTTAACTACAGGCCTGATATTCTTCATTTAAACTGTGGCTGTTACCACTGTTGTCTGTCAGTTATGCCTTTTGCAGGTCAGCCCATGTCCCCGTGAACATTTTATCCAAATAACTTCTGAATCGTTCAGCGTCTCTGTGCACTGGTTCGTCCTCCGTGTGCCAATGAGCGTAAAGACGCTTAAGACGCGTAAAGATGCATAAAGATTTGCAGTACAAGGGGCCGGGATCGTGAATCACTTCATGTGATTTTTGGTATTTAAACGGTGTCTCGGCTAATGTGCGCGGTTTAAGTGAACACAAAGACTTCAAAAATTACGAGTCAGCCTCTTGATGAATTAAAACTTAAAATTCTTCAGCAGTCCCGCTCTGACTCTTTTTCACTCACTCACTGTTTTCTATATGATAAATTCATCCCGAGCTATCCTGCGTCACTTATTCTCCATGACATAAGAGTAATCTGTAAAGGATTAAGCTCCCAATGCAGTCTACTAGTGCAGGGGTTCTCAACCTGTGAGTTGAGGCCCAAAAGTGGGTCTCAGAGCTGTTTTCAGTGGACGTGTACAAATCAGGTAAAAATGTGGCAAAAATGTCTTCAGTGTATGGAGGCCCTAAGCGGACAAACATCCATCTTTTCTATTGTACTCTGTTGTCGTGTAACAAGTACATATTAATAGCTCTCTGGGGGTGTTGACATATCCTGTCATCTTAGGATAAAAAATGTTGTTTTCCTTTAATAAACATTTGACATGAACATTTAAATGTTATGACAGGAAACATAGTAATTAAGATTTAAGGATGTGTTTTCCCAGGGCTTGTGTTATTATTCAATATTTATAACATTTTTTGTCCCGTCCCTTGTCTCAAAAATATGTTTTCTTCCACCTGAGGTTCAAACTGCAACATTTTTTTATTGAAAAAATTAAAGTGGTTGATCTTTTTGAGATTTGGGTCATGATGACTGTTGAGATGGTGATTGGTTCTCAGGATAGAGCTGTAAGAGCCACAGTGTATGTTTTATCTAAAATGAGCCAAATATCAATGTTTCCTTCCACTTTGCAAATTAACTAATGTTAAAATCTTTTATACATTTCCAGCAAAAGGACATAGTCACCCCCAGAATCTACCGTGTTTGACAAATCTGTCATCATACCGGACATCAGTGATCATCAGCTTGCAGCCCTGAGGCCACATCAGGTCCTCCACAGCCTCCTAACCGGCCCCCCACACTATGATCAAGTCTGAAAAGGTGAAGGGGGGGAATAGTGGAAGTTCGGAAAGTAACTATAGCTGAAAATGTAACCCTTGAAAGTACTGGGATCTGATTTACAGAAATCCAACTGTCAGCCAGTATTAGCCAACATTCATCCAGGAAAATGAGCGTCTTTAAGTCAAACCCAGAGATGAACAACATGACAGACCAGAGAGAAGCAGCCAAGACATCACAATCGTTCCGATCACCCATAATGCTGTCTGATGGCAGTATGGCAGATAAGGACTGACTTCGCTTTTGCAGGCTAAGAAATAAGTACAATTGAGAAAAAATATTACATATTTGACTACATATATATATAAATTGGACCAAAAAATGTTATAACGTTTTTTTTTTTGTGTTTTTTTTTAAATACGGCCCCTATGGCCTTTGTTAGGAGTACAAAAATTGGCCCTTGTAACAAATTTAGATGAACCCCCCCCCCCCCCCCCCCCCCGTGAAACTGTGAAGTGAGAATGTACAATATTCTGAGTGTAATACACTTCCTTTGTGTGGATGAGTTCAGTCAAACTGGTTTTCTATATCAATTAAAGTGTAAAAAAAGAATAAAATAATATTGCATTGTTTAAATGGCATTTAATTAGGTGAGAAATGTCGATGACTTAATCTGACACTAAATTTCAAAGCTGAAGACTTTGGACTTGACTTTCCTGCTTTTACTTGAAGACTTGACTCGACTTTCCTGTCTTCAGACTCAACTTGACTCTGGACTTGAGACCAAAGACTGATGACTTACTTAAGACTTGCAAAACAGTGACTTGGTCCCACCTCTGGCATATTGTATAAATAATTGTGGTGGGCCGCCATGGCCTAAAATACCAGGGCCATTTTTTGGTCCCAGTCCAGCCCTGGTTCCACTCGCAAGTCGTTGAGGGTCAAACGCTCAGTAGCACCTTAAAATCCTCCTCCTGAAAGCAAAGCTTGGTCATTCCTCAGAAGAAGAAACTGAATGTGGGTGTTCTTGTTTTTTTTTTTAATGTTTAAAGGTTGAAATTTTAAGGTTGAATTTGAAGCACATGGAGTGTTTATTTGCTTTTTTAATTTTTTTTTAGGACAGATATGGTCTGGCTGGTCAAAAGATACTGAAAATGGGGTATTTCTGCTTTTTGCGCTTTCTTTTGTCTCTTAGAATAAATACACTTTGAGAGACCCCATGCTGGCTATTGTACCAGTTTTTTTACACACCAAGCAGCCTTTAGGGTGATATGCAGTCTAATTTCAGCACTCATTATCCGGATTTGGTAATCTTGAAAAGTTTGGATCTGGATCAGACTGATCCAGATCCAAATTTTGCTCTGAACAACTGGGATAAAAGTAAGATGGATTACGTGATCCTGGATAGGAGGAAAAGGGATTTCAAAATCCGGATAATTTTGATCCAGGTTACACCTTTTGAACAACCGGGCCCTGGAGCTCTGTGGGGGCCACACCTTCACCTACAGGAGTCTTTGTGTTATAGTATGTTTATCTCTCTATTTGTTTAATAGTAATTTCTACTTCCTCTTTTTTACACCTTTGCCATTTGCTGTATTGCTCGGTCCCTGAAATTTCACTACTGAAGAAACAAAAACATAGCAATTTCACCAAAACCAATCATAAAGCCAAAAAAGGGTTACGCGGTAACTGCTTACAGTTTCTAATAACTTGATCTTGGGATGGGAACGGGTGGTTATTGTCAAGTGGCCTCCGTAAAAGACAGCACTCTCAGCACATAAAGAAATGACACACTGCTGCATGGGGGTGTGACACAGAAAGATTAGAGGGTCACAGACACAGTGAGATCAGAGGGTCACGCCTTGTATCTACTGAATAGTGTTTATGGAGTTCATTCATTCTTTTTTTTTTTTATTCATACTTTTAATAAAAACACACAGGTCCATACCTTGACAAATACAAACGGACAAACATTAACACGTACACAACAACATCACATAGAAGGGAGATCAGTGCATGCTCATACTTAAATAAATATTCAATTCATTATAAAAAGGTTCAAGGTTGTCATTATTCAATGGTAGATCCGGTTTCAAAAACAAGACGGAAACAGAAATATCATTTCTCATATTGACCAGATTTAACAGTCAATCAAATCAGGTTGAATCAAATCAACATTGGTGACAATGAGATGTGCCCCCACACCTGTTTCCAAATGGTTTCAGATGTATCTGTTATTTGTTCCATACCTAAAATATTAAAAAACTCAGATATCCATGTTTCTAAAGACAAGCTTTTTGGTTTGTGAATTTTCCAGTTTGATAAAATCATTCTTTTGGCAGCCAAAAAGGCTAAACCAACTGTCTTTCTCTCTTGTCTTGTTTTTAAATGTACAGTCCTGTGGCCCAACAGACACACTGATGGACATGGAGCAATATTTACATTAATGATCACTGAAATTAACTTACAGACTTCTGTCCAAAATAATTTGACTGCAGGGCAGAGCCATAACATATGAATCAGATTTCCCACTTGTCCACATTTATGCCAACAAAGATTTGAAGCACTTGGGTCTATTTTTTTAAGTCTAGAGGGAGTAATATAGGCTCTGTAAAGAATTTTTAGTTGTATTACTCTACCTCTGACTGATTTTGAGGTTGTTTTAATGTCACGCCAAATGTTTTCCCACTCTGTTGAAGTAAATTTGACCCCTAAATCAAGTTCCCACTGTGACTCTGTCTTAAAGTTTGGGTTTGGGGAGGCATGAAGCAGTAACTTATATATACCTGAGACTGCTCCTCTGTTTGATGATAGAAATCTTAATTTTTTTGTCAGTCGCATAATTATAATCAAAATATTCTTTTCAAAATTTGGAAACAATTCACTTTAACTGGGAATACTGTAAAAAACTATTCATATTCAAGTTATGTCTTCTTCTTAGTTCCTCAAAGGGCAGACTCTCTCTGTTCTCTACAATCTGAGAAATTTCTGTGATATTGTGATTGCACCATATTTGTCAATGGATTCCCTGCAGCTTTTAAAGTATTGTTATACCATATTTGGGAGGATGGAAGAGCTGAACTTGTAATGTCCACTCTTTTATAAATTTCTCTGCTTATGTCACATGAAAACTTACTAATACAGTTGTCCAGCGTTTTGGGTGGAGCAGGGGTGTACCAAAGTGAAGATAATGACAGCAATTTATTCTTCTCCTTTACAAGATGTTCTTCCAGCCAGTCCCAGCTTCCTTTAACTCTATTTTTTATAGCCCCAAATAAGTGAATACCTGGCATTAAATGCAAGATAGTATAAATAAATATCAGGGATTCCTAGACCCCCTTTGTCTCTTGATAGGGATCATTTTTTCTGATTAATTCTAGGCTTCTTGTTGTTCCATAGAAAAGAGGAGAACATTCTGTTGACATTCTCAAACCAAGATTTCGGAATAAACAAAGGAATAGAGGGCACTAAAAAATTCAGTCTTGGAAGGACATTCATCTTTAGCACTTCTGCCCTACCCCATAAAGACAGGGGCAGAGCAGACCATCTTTTAAGGTCCTCCTTTATGTTATCCAATGGGGGTTTGGCATTTAGGTCCAATATTTCATTGATAGGGGATCTAATTGTTATTCCCAAATATTTCATGCCATCTGATCTCCAGACAAAAGGAGCAGGTCCAAGATCAGTAAAATGTGTAAGCATGTTCAAAGGTATGGCTTCACTTTTGGTCCAATTTATTTTGCAACCTGAAAGGCTGCCAAATTGTTATTTACAACTGAGATCATTCTTGAAGAAAAGTTTAGGAGAACAAATGACACTGCCTATCCTGACAAAGGTGGAGGAAATAATTCATAATAGCAATGACTCAAGGCAATTTATTAGCAGGATGTATCTAGCAATGATGAAGGAATCTCCAAAAAAAAACCATACATCGATCAAGAGAGAGATGGGAAGCTGACCTGGGTATCATGATACATGAGAGCCTATGGTCTAACCTATGTCAGAACAGCTTATCCACCACTATGAATGCCAGATTTAAACTGGTCAATTATAATTTTCTTCATCAAATTTATTTAACCCCTCAAAAATTACATCAATACAAGCCCACAATCTCCAATGTCTGTTTCAGATGTGGTATTTCTGAGGGCACCATGCTACATTGCACATGGCAATGTATCAAAGTTACTACATTCTGGCATGACATATGCGACACACTGACTAAAATCATGAATACACCAATTCCATTAGATCCAGGACTTTGTCTTCTGGGAAATGTAACAAACTTGAAACTAAGTCAGAGTTCTCGAAAATTTATTGATCTAGCTCTGACTGTCTCTAGAAAATGTATCGCCTTAACCTGGAAGTCGAACTCCATCCTTTCTATGTCAAAATGGACATTAGAAATGATGACCTGCCTGCCTCTGGAGAAGATCACCTACATCATGAGAAACAAATATGATACCTTTTTAAAGATCTGGCAGCCCTTTATTGAATATATAGAAACATTGCCTTTACTAGCCATTGACTAGGTCTGATTATTGAACCTTGGCCTTCTAACTGGTCTGACTATAAACTAATACTAACGTTCAGGTACAATGACTGAGACATTTTGGTGACATGTATGACAATGTAATATGTGTATGTTTTTTCTTTAAATTCTTTTGACGTTATTTTCTTTCTTCTTTCTTATTGTATTTGTTACTTAATTTATTTTATCTGTTTATTTAATCATTGTTGTAATTCCTTTACCTTTTTTTTTTTTTTTTTTTTTAGGTTTTGTGGGAATAAGTTGTACTGTTCATGCATAAATAAAAACTGTAAAATAAAGTATTCAAAAAAAAAAAAAATGAAAGGCTGCCAAATGAGTTACTAATTTCTAAAACTCTTGGTATAGAGTGTGAGGATCTGGATAAAGTCAACAAAAGGTCATCTGCATACATATTTAATTTGAAATCATGATCACCAATTAAAATGCCTGTTATTTCTTTGTCTTGTCGAATAGCACATGCCAACGGTTCAAAGGCTAAAGTAGAGGGGATAGGGGACAACCTTGTCTAGTAGACCGTCCGAGTTGAAAGAGAGCTGAAATCCTGCCATTGCTCTTTATTGCTGAGACAGGTTCCTGATATAGTGCTCTGATCCACTGTAAACACCTTGAACCAAAACCATATCTGGAAAGAGTCTGGAACAGGTACGACCACTCAATGCGATCAAAAGCTTTCTCAGCACCCAGTGATATTGCTACCACTGGATGCTGAAGAGAGCTTGCCATCTGCATGATTTGCAAGAGCCTTCTCAAATTATCAGATAGAAGTCGCCCACGGATAAAGCCAACTTGATCTATCGGAATTATGAGCCTTTGAATAAAATGTATATTCTCTTGATTTTATGTTAAATAAGCACCACACATCAATTATTGACTGTGTCTCTAGTAGTTCTTTGAAGGCTTGAGAGAGAGATTTATCATTTGGTCGGGGTGGACTTGAGCGATCCATTGATGCATTGCTTACCCAGTTAAAATCCCCTCCCACTAATAGTGGTATATCTTTAAACTGAGTTAACAAGATATTAAAAAACTGGCCTGTGCCAGATTTGGAGCATATACAGTCATCAATATAATTTTACTATTCTCCAGTTCTCCTGAGACTATGACCCATCTTCCTTCTTTATCTGTGATCACGTCCAAGACTGTGAACAAAATTTTCTTAGAAATGAGAATGCAAACCCCTTTTGAGGCACTTGTACCAGGAGAAAAGAAAATTTGTCCCACCCAGCGTTGTTTTATTTTTAAAGACTCTTCCTTTGGAAAGATGTGTTTCTTGCAATAGTGCTATGTCACAATCAAGAGATTTTAAATGAGATAAAACTTTAAATCTTTTCACCGGATTTTGGTTCCATTTATATTACAAGATATTACTTTAATTTTATTCATGACCATTGAAAATATCTAATAAGAAAGAGAAAACCTAGGTTCCTTTTGCCCCAGCTAGGACGCATGCACATAGGAAAGGGAAAACACAGAAAGACCCACAGAACATACCAAATAACACAGAGATAACAAAAGTAACCCACAGTAGGCAGATTAAACATCTTTAACAATGAGATGAAAGTCCATCTCATCTTCAGTCCGTGACAGTCGGATGTAGGCTTAGTATGATTAATAAGCAGACCATAACCATTTCGATTAGTAGAGTTTCAATCACAAGAGGACCCACAAAAAGTAAGTAGCCAAAACGTAACAGGAAATCACTACTACAAACTTAATTTCCAAACTGCCAAAAACTAAAAGAGGACCTACATTTTGACTAAGTCACTTCATAGTCCTTTATAAGATTTCTTGACTAATAAACAAAAAAACGTCCTGCTAATAATTTATTTGCAGCATATAAGGTAACCATAATTCGGCCTAAATAATTTGTAACTGATCGAGATCACAGTAGCCTAATTATTACATCGGTCTGAACAAAAAGACAGGAAAAAAAAGAGGTCCGAAAGGATCACCGTTCTCAGTGTCACAAACTCACAATTCACCGTCCCCTTGGGCCGGCCTCGGTTGCGCAGGTACCGGGAGGGCCTTCATCCTGCAGCCTGCTTCTGCAGCTCCTTCCGTGCCACCTCAGGTTGGTTGAAAATTATCTTTTCTCCGTCAATGGTGACTACTAGCCAAGCAGGATGCAATATTCCAACCATTATTCTCCTCTGTTTTTAAGTCTTCAATTAAGTCATTATATTCAGCACTTTGTCTGCACCTCCGCCGATAGATCTTGTCGAATAATCTTCTGCTTGTCCCCCCATCTCAGTAGGCGCACAATAATATCACGAGGTGGATCCCCTGGGTCCAGGCGAGGCTGTAGCGCACGATGAAGGCGGTCCACTTCAGGTGCCGGCTCGTTCTCACCCAGTACATGTTGAAATACACAACCCAGCAGCCCATTCAGATCATCTGCCTCAATTCCTTCTTTCAAGCCTATTATTCTGATGTTGTTCCTCCTACTGCGTGATTCTAGGTCGTCAACCCGCTGGCAGAGTGATGTAATTTTCTTAGATAGTTCTTTGACCAGCATGTTCTCTTTTCCAAAATCACCCTCCAAAGCGATTATACGTTGTTCGGCGTTGGTGACTCAGTGCTTCACTGCATTAAAATCTTTAGAGAGGGTTTTGATTGCAGAGTTGATCTCTTCAAGTTTAGTATTCATGGAATCTTGATGGTTTTTGAAAGCGTTTGTCAAACATTTCACCCATGCAGGAGCCTCCTCATCAGTATCTGCATCAGACAGGTGTGTCCTCGTTGCACTCATGTCTGTTCTGTGATTTATTTGCTTTGCTTCTCTGTCTTGTTCCCTGATCTTGAGACATGCGTTTGACAAATGCTTTCCAGGCTGTTCTTGTCAAATTGCTGCCCTATTTGAGCCGTTTTGAAATAAATTCCTCCAGTCTGGTGAGCAGACCACACTAAAACGCCATGTTCACCTGTCCGTAGTCACGTGACCCCCGAATCCATTCATTCTTAACGGAGCCGCTGAGACACGTGGCGCTCATGCAGACTGAAGGGGCAAGGGGCAAACAGTGGACAGATATGTGGAATACATTTTATACCATTTATGTTGCAGCACCATGTCCCAGTTACAACCCACAAACTATTGTCTCAAGTTTCATAAAAATATGATCTTGGTATATTTTTGTCATTTTGATATATTACGTCATAAATTCAGAATTTTAGATGAGGGGGAAATGCACCCACCCTTCAGGAAAACAGTTAAATCTTTCTATTCTTAAAGAATCAGACAGGTAAAGCAAATATTTTAATTTATTAAGCTGTTAGGGACATTTATACATATTTTAGAAATTCATTTTTTGTATAGTTTTTTCTATGATCAAAAATTCATTTGTCAACTCAAATGAACTTTAATGGGCTGTATTCAGATTTAAGCTATTTTATTTTTTAGTTTTTGTTTGAAATGTTGGTGCCATTCACAAATAAAATTGTTTAATTTAACAGCAATATAAAATGTACTCCGGATTTTGTTTGTATTTTGTTTTTATTTGTTTGTTTGTTATAATATATATATATATATATATATATATATATATATATATATTTACACGTATACATACATAATATAATGTATAATCTATAAAATATTAACAAAACAATGTACATTTTACGGTTGTCAGTTTTTCAGAATACACGCCAATAACCGAAGACGATCCAAAACCAGAAAACACCTGTGAGAGAAAAAACACAGCAGAACCAAGTACAGCAACAGAAGAGCTCCAGGCCTGCAGGGGGTGCTGTGGCAGGGAGTGACAGATGAGAGAGACCGCTGTGAAGCCAGCTGCTCCTCTGTTTTCTGTGGTCAAATCAGCTTCTCTGAAATTTGAAGTGCTTACGTTTTTGAACCTTTACGGTAAATGCAGAGAGAGAGGGGGATGAGAGGCAGTCTGCTCAACTGTATCTTGTTCCTGTTTTCCTTTGACCACCAAAAGTGTGAAATAAAGAAGTCTTGCCCTAACGCTGGCTCTTGGATGCCCCGTCTTCCAGGATGAATGAACAGAATGAGTAATAATATTGTGGTATGAAAAACGTCATGTTTTTCCTCTGAGAAATAATCAAGACGGAGCCATGTCCACGCTCGGCCTTGGCTCTGATGAGGAATCAAGACCAAGATGGTGACGTCTTGACAAATATGCTGTTGACATTTTGATAAAAGGAAAATAAATGAATATGAACGCCATGTGAAGGTCATCAATCAATCAATCAATCTATGAATCTTTATTTGTACAGCACCAGCTCATAACAAGTGTTATCTCAAGACACTCTTGACATTTGAGAGATACACATATACTGTATGCATATACACAAATACATATAATAAATATATTTATATCCATCCATTTGGCAAAGGCCAAATATTTGTAATTGTAGTTATTGAAGCTTTGTCAGTTCACAGGATGTCCACACCAAGGATCCCAGGCGGTCTTCTAGACATTATCCTCTTGTACTACTCATCGCTGTTTTTGTATTATGGTGATGTGAAACCTGCTGAGAGAGACAGAGAAACTCTGAATGAACATCAAGGATGAAGAACTTTGGGGCCACAATAATGTTATTCTCAGTTTCAGAGGGGCAAGTCAAATGATACTACCAATAAGACAATCAAGAAAACCTGTAATTAAACGAAACAACATTTTTATCAAACAAAAAAAGGAAACAATCAGGACAAGTGAGGCCCTACGTTGACCTAAAAAGACTAACAGTCAGGGTCACTTCTGCTGAATTTCTCCCATTTGGAGGTGTGGATATTCAGAGCAAACACTTTCCTGTAACTCATGTGATGCAGACATAATAGCTAGCTTACTGTGTAATTTATAGTCTTTAGAGGATTAGTGTGTGTAGGTATGTGTCATTATGTGCATCCTTGTGTAGAAAAGCAGTGGGCTTACCGGGAGCCTCCTTTCACACATATTAGTTTAACAGGAGCTGAAACAACAGGCACCACGCCAGCCCAGAACACTGAAACTACTAATCGATTGTTTCATTGCGACACCTCGACACGGACACTTTAATGCTAAGGCTGGGAGATAAGACACCAAGATCATTCCTCAATGATACTTTTAGCAAAATAGCAGAACATGGTCTGTGTCTCGTGTTTTGTAAATCAGTTAGGATTAGTAGGATGTTATAATTTTTGATGTGATTATCACATAAAATGAAAGCCTGATTGATATTCTGGCAAGAATTATTTAACTCCCTGATACCGAACATTGGTGAATTTACACTCATTGGTCACTCAAAGGGATACACCAACTTTTTTTTTTCTTTTTTTGTCTTGTCTCACTCCTGACTCCATGACAAACAGATAGACTCCATTCTTTTGACTGTGAGTCCAGTAACAAGAAAGAGACAAACAAAGCTCGTCCACGGCTAATTATCTTAGCCTTAAACACTGGGAGTCAATGGGAAGTGTTAGCCTGCCTCTCAGTCATCAGATAAACTCTTCAGCAACTCTAAATGGTCCTGTGTGCTTGCTGTGACTCAGGTATCAAACTGCACATGAATTCAGATGGCTGCGTTCAGTTGCTGTATCAAAGTCATCAAATAACATACGATGTGTTCAAAACTGAACCAAAAATAAAGCATCACATCGTCACATTAATATTTAGCATTACTGCCATTCGCAGCAGCAGAGCTCTGATCCTGGCTGAGCATTTCACACAGTTGAGAAGGAACCTTGATCCGTTCTTCTTGAATTACTTCCTTTAATTCTTTCAAATTCTTTGGTTTACTGGCTTTTTGGTGATCCACCTCAGATTTTCAATGGCGTTAATGTCCTAGGACTGAACTGGCCCCACTAGGACCTGATATTGTGCTCCTGGACTTGTCCTGGATGTGTGGCAAGGAGCTGAAACATCCAGTTTTGACCTCGACTGAACAGAGCATGTGCAGAGGGGAGCATGTGGGTTTCAAGAAGGCCAAAGTACTTGGCAGAGTTTGATGTGTCATTACATATAGTGAGATGATCAACACCATGGGCTCTAATTTCGTAGACCAGGCGCAGGGGCAGATGCGCCGTGCCAACAGGGTGTGCCCAGGGTATTTTGCAATTTTCGTGCATGGCCCAGTCCGGCGAGGCAAGGCGCACCCAAGCCTCTGCCCCTCCCACTGGCACAAGTGGCAACGAGGGAGGAGAGAAGGCGTGAGTGGGTTTAACACAGCCGACTCTTCACCAATCAAATGAACGCCTCTCCTCGCCTTTGAATGAGTTGTGTGCGAGGCGCAGTGACAGTTTCACCTCATGGACAAAGACAGCAGCAGCTCCAGGCGGCCAAACTTCTCCCAGGAGGAAACTGATGTGCTGGTCCGAGAGGTCCAAGCTCGCAGTACCAGAATATGTGGTAATGTGAACAGATCCCCACGGGCTGGTGATGCAAAAACAGCCTGGGAGGAAGTTACTAATACTGTCAATCAACTTTGCCCACATATTCTGAGAACCGCTGCCCAATGTAAAAAACGGTTCAATGATGAAAGGGGAAGGGCCAAACAAAAGCTCTCAGACCAGAGAGGGCACACGGTGGCCCCGGGGGAGGGGCGGCCCCTCCACCAGCCTCACTTTGAGGAGATTGCATCCTCCACACTCTCCATGATAAGTACTGAGGGCTTTGGTGGGATAGAAGTTGGGATTATGGGTAAGGCAAAAATATTGTTCTACTAATGAAGACAATCACATTTAGTAACATATATTTAAACCCCACATAATAAAGATGAGTGGTGTGGACAGATCACAACATGAATAAATTGTGTAATGGCAATGAAATGAGAAGCACCTGTGCTGAAGTGACCTATTTTCATTGTTTGCATGTGAAATAAACTTGTTTTACCCGATTGAATCATGATCAGCAACTATGAGAACGCAGGGGCTACCGGGCTGTGCATCGGAGGCCACGATGTGCGTCACTGTGTGGACCACCTCACGGGACAGATGTAATCTGTACCTGTTTCATGAATAGGAGTACAAAATTGAGTGACAATTACATTTAAACACAGCAGCAGACTAATCCATTCATCATGCTTGTGATCCACCTGCATTCCTGGTCCGTCATCACCAAACAGCAGAACCTTTGGTGAAATACTCTCTCCCGGTACCTTCTCCTCATCGTCCTTGCAATAATGTACTCCAACTTTTTAGATCGCGTTGCGAATAAAGATTAAAACAGAGAAATATGGGCAATCACAGGTAAATCCTTAAGACACTTAAGTGACTTACGAGCGTCTCTCTCTTTTTTCTTTTCTTTTGAATTTCATGAGATGAGAGAAGCTGGATACTCCGTATCGGATGATGTGGCTGTTTGTGGTTGGCTGAGAGATGTGAACTCGTTAGTTTGTGTCACTCTTCCAGCTGCCGTCAGGTTGAGTTTCCATTATGACAAACGTTTCTGATCTGATCAGATGTGACGCGACAATTAATATAGATACACTGGGCAGTTTTGCCAGCACATGTGGTCCAGGATGTGGTCATTTCTTGCTGAAAAACTAGACTAGAGCAGCAGGAGGGGTAAAAGGGGGATCACTCAGGAGTAGGTGCCGGTGCTGCAGATTAAGGGCAAGGGTTTATGTTACTGAGTCATATCTGGAAGGGCCCCTGATAGGTTTGTCAGGGGCCCCTCCATTACTGTGTGCAGTCCTGCCCCTGATCCAGCTGTATTCTCACTCTGTCTGAGACACTCTTTAAGGCCCCATCCTCACGTGGGCTCGGTCTGCTCTTGGTTTGTTGTCATTTTTTCTCTGCATTCATTCTTCAGTCTCTGCTTTCTAAGCCAACGGGCTTTACCCTGCTGATGTAACAATGGTATGACATCACACTGGTGGGTCTATTGGAGGGGTGGTAGTTGTTTGAGGCAACTACGGGCACTGTTAACATGAGAGGAGGAAAAAGTCCTGATGTTGAAAGTATGATATCACAGTCTCTCTCTGACACCCTAGGGCACCCTCTGACTTTATGGACATGTGATCAGGATTGTACTGATTATAAAGGTTTAAAGAAAGCTTTCACCTACATTCGTCTGTCTGTGAGCAAGATCATTCAAAAAAATCACAATGAATTTGGTTTAATTTTCTTAGAATGTTGGTCGTGGCACAAGATGAAATGGAGTAGAGGTAAGGGGTGATATAAAGCTGGATTTGGATCAGCAAACTTTTTAAAGTATTTGTTAGCTTTGTGGGATAGATCACTTTTCTACATTTTTGGTAATGATTATGTTACTTATGGTTTGAACAACTAATGCAGATCTACGTCACATACTTCTAGTTAAATTGATTTGAGACAAAATAAGCTCATCACAATTTAAAGCCGGACTATGTAAGATTTCTGCTCTCTAGGGGCCTCTATGGTCAGGTGAGTGTAACTGCACGGTCCTAAAACAGAGCGCCTCACACCAACGTGCATTTGTTGACATACAGAGGGAGGAGAAGCGAGCCGACAGGACGTCCCAAGAGGCAAATAAACCATGTGTGAGGATTCACAGTCTCTCTCAGCCTCTCTCCCCCTCCCTCACTGCTCCTCTCCTTCACCTTCCTGCGGAGGCGGGGCTTCAGGCGCGCTGCAGTTTTCCACACCTGTTCCTGGTTGCTTCCAATCACCGCTCCCTATTCATTCCCCTCTTCAGATGACTGCAGCATGGGTGGATTGCACACACGACGCCTGGTTTGTGCTCGTCCTGTTTTTCTGGCTCTCAGCCTTTGTTCCCCGTTCAGGGGCGTAGCTACTGTTTTTGTGGCCTGCTTTTGTGTTTTGAGATTTTTCCTTCAAAACTTACCGTTTTTTCTCCTCTGCCATCTTCCAGGTCTCCTTGAGCTCCCACCACCGCTACTTACTGGACTTTTGTTATCTTTTTGTGTTTCCCCTGAGCCTCAAATTAAAATCACTTCAACTTTTTCTAACTGCCTGGTCTTTGAGCTTTTGGGTCCAACATTTCAGCACTCTCTGGGTCATATCCTGACACCATGTGGACTGATAAGGTACAGTCTGATCATGTTTCTTTTCGAATAAATCATCATGTACTTACAAGTCCAACAATAACAGAGCAAAATCAGCATCAGTCAGACATCCCTCCTCGTCTTTCAGCTCACGACAGCGAGTGAATCCCGGGCCAATGTTTATCTCTGTCCGGGCATTTAGCTTGTTACTCTCCTGCTTTCCTTATTCCCCCTCCTCCGGTAAAACTTTTCTTTTCTTCTGGGTTTTCGCTGCTTCCGCCATGATAACAGCTCTACATTTAGCTTTCCTCTTCTTCTTCTTGTTTAATGGCGGGTGGTATCCAGAGTCAGAGGAGCATTACTGCCACCCACTATGCAGGAGTGTGAGCCAGAGGTCCCTATTTCCATTAGGAAAATAAGTGCATATTTACTTTAAACTAACTTCTGTTCATTAAATCTGTTTTTAAAAATTTATAAACTGCTTTATATTCTCATTTTCCCAATGCTTAGCTTTCGTCTTGAGGGGGAAGTGATTGACGTAAAGCAGTCAAAGCAGTAAAAATTTGTAGTTTTTTAGTGTGGAAGTGTTCCTACCATCCACATCAAAGTTACATTGTGCCAGTGAAGGTGATACAGACCCCCTCAGACCATGACAGAGGTGTCATTCAACCTGCTGTAAGGTGATGTACCATCACAATGACTCTAGAAATATTATATTTGGGTGGAAAAACTATTTAGCTTTGGTTTAAATGTCTGATTTCCAATAGAACAGTTTAGATTTTTATTGTCATTGTACAAACAAATACGACAATATTTTACATGCAGCAGTTCCAGTCAGCAGCTGTTCCAACCTTGTCAGTAAAGCCCCAGTCACACATTCCCGTTTCTCATGGTGATTGTAAATGATTGTCATAATCCTGATGAAACGTGCTTTGGTCGTGGTGCATGCGTTATTTGATCTGGATCAGCGTTGTATAGTCGTGGACGAATGCCGGGGAATGAGGAAGGGTCCCGACAGTTTTGAACTGTTCAAAAATGTCGTAGAGAATCGCCGCTCTCAGTATAACGGGGCGGAAGCCTAATGAAGTCCTAAGGCGAACGGTATTAGTGTGGCATTTACATGGCTCAGTCGGGCTGATCGTTTTTCAATCCAGAAAGCTTTCTGAGGATGACTGACAAGGACATATCCGTTTGTGCCCCGACTGTGTCCCGTTCAAGGTGGCGTAAGCGACGGGGCTCAAACGGGGCCTATGTGACACAAATTGGGCTTGAATGGGGTTGACGTCATGTCAGCGGGATGGAAATTCATGGAATCCTTGCGGTATCGTTCTATTGACCTAATTGAAGTGGGACGAACGCCCCCGAAGCATTACTGATGGTGTATTTATGGGGTGTGTCTGGGGCAGAGATAGTCATTTCTTCTTGTATCATGCCGATCACACCAGCCTTGCCAATCGTGTACAGTTGTGCACAATCACCATGAGAAACGGGAATGTGTGACTGGGGCATTAATGAATAAAATATCCAGATTTACAATCCTCATGCTTCATTTTATAAATTTGATTAAATAATTAAATTTTAATTAATAAAATAACCTAATTTAATAAAGTTTTATCTAATCTAACCTAATCTTAAGACTGGAGCATGTTACAATGCGTCAGTGAACAGTGATAATTCAGTAAAGTCCACAAGTACATAAGAAGGAAGTGAGAGTGTGGTATTGAAAAAAAAAATAAAAACATAATAAACAGTGATGGGAAGGAGTTATTTGAGTTGCAGTATTAGATTACTGTACTACCTCCTGCTCTCTGGAGCAGGAGGTAGTACAGTGCCTCACAGCAAGAAGGTTGCTGGTTCAATCCCTGAGTCAATACCCTCTCTGTGTGGAGTTTGCATGTTCTCCCAGTGCATGTGTGGGTTCTCTCCGGGCACTCCAGCTTCCTCCTTCAGACCAAAAACATGCTCATTGGGTTGATTGGTGATTCCAAATTACCTTTAGGATTGAATATGGGGCATGAAAGGTTGTCTGTCTCACTGTGTGGCCCTGCGATTGGCTGTCGACAGCTTCAAGGTGCACCTTGTCTCTCGCCTAATGTCAGCTGGGATTGAGAATTGAGCATTAGGGCAGAGTAGAAGAAGAGACTGACACATATTTCCTTTGTAGGACACAAACTGTTGTCTTCTGTAGGAGGATTAAATGATGATGGCTACATTCACACTGCAGGCAAAAGTGGCCCAAGTCTGACTGTTTTGCCCATATGTGACCCATATCTGATCTTTTTGTGACAGTCTGAACAGCACAAGTCTGAACTTTTCAAATCAGACCCAGGCCACTTTAATATGTGGTCCTAAATCGTATCCGATGTTTCTCACTCTGAACAGTCATGTCACATTTCATCCGACTTTTACGTTACTAAAGTGAGACAGACGTCACAAATCTGCACCGCAGGAGGAGGAATGCGGCAAGATCCAATGTAAACAATGGAAGAAACAATTATGGAAGAATTTTGTGTCAGTGAAGCCCCTCACATCACCATCCCAGCACTCCTGCTCAGACTCACATCCACACATAGCTCTGTGCAGAGGAAGCAGCCACTGCTCCACAAAACGCCATCGTTAAAATGTCTGATCTCTTTTTCTCAGTCTTCTCATCATTTTGTTAACATTTTGTCACACTGATTGCACAACTATGTCAAACATGATACACTCACACTGATATGTATTACATCCATATTTACTTCCTCTAACAGTTCACACTGGAGTCTGACGGAAGTCACATTTAAATTAAAATCAAACACACAACAAAAAATCTCAGGACTGAGCATGAAGACCTGCAGTGTGAACGTAGCCTAACTGTGACAAATGCCTTTGACAGGTCGACTGAATGTTTCCTCCTACATCAGTATTGATGTGCATCAATAATATTTTACTTATCAAGATGGCTCCTGACATAAAAGTCTTCCCAGTGTTACTCAGTCACATGTTTGTCATCATTACTGCAGCACTTCAACATTTTTACTGAGGAAACTCAAAATGTTGGAGTTTTCTTCACCTCGTCTTTTATCCTTAAATTTCTATTACTGACACCATTTAAACAACAGAGGCTGGTGATCAAACCCTAACCTTAAAAACGAGAAGCAACAAGCTCTACCTCTAGTCCACATGAGAACAGTTAAAGACATTGCATGATTATAAACGTTTAGAGATGTGTTCAATAAGCCTCAGCATGGTTCTCTGACCCACAGGAGCGAGGGAATGACTCAAAGCTGTGGCAGGATGAGGAGATGAAGGAGTGCCGCTCTTGTGACTTCTTGGCATGTCTCAGTGATCGTCTGTAAACATCGACTTTCCCATGCGGTCTGTTATTCCTCTACAACCCACTCTGCAAACAGGACACGCCTCTGTTCAATATGCTTTTCACTGAGCCGCAGAGAACAGCAGTGTGTGATTTCATTCACCACATATAAAAGTGTCTGTCCACACGTCCTCCACCTGCAGCCTCCACCGTCCACGGCAGACCGCAGGTATGCACACCTTTATTCAATCAAGACCTTTAATCCACCAAACTCTGGACTGATTTCTGTCTTTATGTGAATTTGATGAGAGGGTTTAGTTCAATCTGTTGAATCAACCTCAGCTGCTGATTAAATTTTAATTAATAATTTTAATTTTATTCCAGCAAATAAGAATTAATTCTCATTTGAACATGAGCAGCTTCGGTCAGAGACATTCTAGTCTGTCTGCGAACAGGACATTTTGAATTTAAAATAACTTATAATTTGACAAAACAGGCACAAAAGTTTTCTTTAGAATTAATCCAATCAGTGTTGACACTTTAGGACTCTAATTGAAATATTAATATAGTTTACTGAACTAAAACTAACTAAAAATCAATTTGAGCATTTTTGATTAAATAAACTGGACATGAACAAATTTTACAAGATAAATAGTTGTCCCCTCTTTTTGACGTGTTTCCAGACTCATTTGAAAAGGGAATTCTCTGTTTCATTAAGAGGAGCTCTGATAGTTTTACTGCCCAAACCTGGTAAACCTTATTATATAATATTCACACTCCTGTGACATTTTTGTGAATGATGAAGAGAAAAAATGAGTTGACCCTCCATTCACTGAGGGCACAGCTAATCCCAAGTCAAAGTCAAAAGATACATCAAAAAACTAAGCCAAAACCTCAAGATGCACCTAGAGCAAAGCCAAAATCTCAAGACACAGCAAAAAAACAAGCCAAAACCTAATGACCAAACCTTAAACCTGGCCAAAATCTCAAGGTGCATCTAAAACTGAGCCAAAATTTCAGTCAACATAGGCAGAGGAATCAAAAGGTTGGAACAAGGAATGCTGACATGACAGATGAACTGGTGACGAGACAATCATGAGGTTTAATACAAGAGGTAACAAGGTGATGAGATACAGCACGGGAGACCAGCAGGGGACAACAACATTCAAGATTTAAAAATTAAGATTCAAGATTTCTTTATTGTACTTCAAAGTACTATAGTACACAGCAAAATGAAAGTACACTGCACCTGGCTCATGACTCTAAGAAGAGAATGCATAATATTTTCATAATATTAAAATGTTCATGTACAATGAGGCAGTCTGAAATGTTCAAGTCACAGAATTGGGCTTTAGTTCAGTAAAGCAGTACATAACTTAAAGTACAGCATAGACTGCAATGGAGACTGCATATATATGTAAACACACATGCATACAAGTGATCTCTCTTAAATTATAAAAATCTGAGCATTAGATTAATGTATAAAGCAACTGTACAAAATGAACAGTGCAAATTATGATGAAACAGAATCATGCAGATAAAGCTGTAAAAGTAAGGAGAAAAAAACTAAGGTAACATAACAGACATGACACTGATTTACTTTAAACGTTGTAGTATGTCAAAAATTCTGAAAATTTAAGCTGCTAGATAATTATTATCGTTAATGTTGAAATGCATTAGATGGTATTCCCTTCATATTTTTACATATGTGTGTGTGTTTGTGTGTAGGTGTGTGTGTGTGTGTGTATATGTATATATATATCTCTATATAATTTTTTTCAATAGTGTTTTCAGTTGTTTGTGAGAAAAAAATGCACCTATGGTTTAACTTTGCAAAAACCTAATCCAACAGTTTCTGTATAGTTTTGACAATAAGAACATACAATAACTTGTTGTTTTTATTAACTTCCCAAAGCACACCATCTGAGACCCCCTGCTCTAGATTTTAAAATGTTGACCAACATGTCAAAAATCACTGTGTGCCACACAGTGACCTAAATCCTACCATGTCAGGGCCTATAAAATATACATAAAAACTGATCATTGAAAGTGTCAAAACAACAATACTTCCTTCTCTCCCACAGCTCCCTGAAGCAGGCAGGAAGCTCTCTGAGCCTGACCCTGTCAAAGGATCATCCTTCAGTGGTGAAGAGCAGCAAAAAGGTGATGGTTCTGCTGCTCAGTGACAACGAACCAAACAACCCCTTCCTGATTACGCTGACCCCGCAATGTCAGATGTTCACTGATTGGACTGTGGACACGATAAACGACCTCGAGAACTGGGTGTCCATTGTTTCAGAGACAGACGGGGCAGGCAGCGTGAAGGTGTACAAGGATGGGAAGTTCCTTGCCAAACCAAAATGGAAGAAAGTTGTGGGAGATAAACAGTGGGTGTGGGCGACCTTATATCTGGGGACAAGGCAAAATCATGTCCTTGTGAAGGGCGATTCTTCTTTGGCAGTCTACGCCTTTGAGGGAAGCAGCATTATGGATATGGCTACGCTGGAGTCTGTTCTGGAGGTATGTGCACACACACCCACGTAACCCATCTAACCTTCTACTTAAGGTTTTTCACTCTGAACGTGTTTGAAAGGTTTTAAATCAGCGCTGAAGTTGGATAAGTCTGTTAAATATTTATCTCATGGTTTAGTGATGGAAAGAGAGGGGTGAGCATGAGTCCTTGAGACCATGACCTACTTAGTCCAAAAATCCATCAGTTCATTTGTGAGGTAGAGACGACATTTTCGCTAAGTATGAAGAAAATCCTCTGCTTGGTTTTCAGAAATCACATTGACAAGCACAGGGTTCCTGCGGGGTCTTAAAAAGTCTTAAAAGCATTGAATTTATGAATTTGGAAATAATACCTTAAAAAGACTTGAAAAAGTCTTGAATTTTGATATCTGGGCCTTAAAAAATGTGCTGTTTGTAACTCCTCTAGGGCCCTATAAAATCCGCGATCACGGAATCGCGGATGGAATCATGGAATTAGACATTAACGCGGAATTCAATATAAAGACAGAATGTCACGGAAAAGGCAGACATTTTACGTATGTGTTTTTTTCTGAATAAAAAGGAATGTATCTCTCGGGAGAATGTCCCGAGGGGGATCACCGAGGTTGCGGACAATGCATGCTTCACTTCCTGTCCCCCTCCTCCCTCCCTCATTAACGATGTCACGAGCCACAGCCGCCGTCTGAGACACCGGCTGACCCTGCGTTCACATCAACAGCGATCTGTGCGTCCTCAGCGTCAAGCTGCCATTCATTTTCAATGATCTGGCATTGGGGGGCGACGAGCAGCGCGACACAAGTGACCTCGAGCGGCGCGTAAAAGAAGCTCAGAAACTCCCGGCTAACTCCAGAGTACAGGGCAGAGCATTTTGCCAACGATTATTATGTGTCGGGCAATCAAATACTCTGCAAATTTTGTCAACGTACTGTTGACTGGACACACAAATTTATCTGTGAGGACCACCTGAAGGGTGAGTGTCTATATTTCATTACTTTTTACTGTGTTTCTGGGTTAAATTTGCATAAAATACAAAAAAAACCCGGAATTCTCAAAAAATTAAAACAGAAAAAACGGAATATGGAAAAAATTAAAACAGAATTTGGGAAAAAATAACGCAGATTTTATAGGGCTCCACTTCTCTGTTTCGCATTTCTTGTCAAAAGTTTCATTTGTCAACCGCCATTATATAAAGAAAGTAAATAATGTACAAAATGTAAATAAAGAGCGGCGAAACCAGTGGGGTTCAGCCGCGCTTTATTTCTAAAACCAATGCGGTTCCACCGCGCTGGATGCCAACCGCCATTAAAAAGAAGAAGAATAATAAGAGGAAGAAATTAATGTTCTGAATTTCAAGGATTTCATTTTTCTTTGCCGGTGAGACGGTGACATAGGCCGAGAAATAGGTATTAATTTTTTATATACATGGTCTTAAAAAGGTCTTAAAAAGACTTGGATTTAAATTGAAGAAACCTATAGGAATCCTGCAAGCAATAGATGAAGATAATTCTGCATGACCATGACTTTCAACCCATGGACTCTAAATTCTGATGAGTTTTTCCCTAAGTTAGACTAGAGGTCTGGAACCTAGGGCATGTGTGCCACCCTTGGCACATGAAGGCCAAACCACTTGCATGCAAGTGTTTTTGTATTTTTTTTATATTTAAATGCCCCTTTTCCCCATCTGCACTGAATGCATCTCATTAACTCACCTGCCATCTTGGCTCCTCCCAGCGAGGAACTGAAAGAGAGAAGTGAGAGGGAGACATGAGGACGGAGGAAGCACAGAATACCAAACGAGAAGTCCTTCACTTCACCAGTCTGAGCTGCATCAGGTGTTGATAAGCAGCTCAGCTGACAGGCCATCAAAGACCCTCAGATATCAATCACACTGCCTGTAAAGAGTGTATTAGCCTTGTCAGAAAAACCGGTGCGAAAACTACAATATCAGTATTTCTATAGATGGCACACCTTCAAACCAATCACGTCACATTTGGTTGAAGGACTTTGGTGGAGGACTCACTGGCTCCTCCTCCGTCCTCAACTCCTCCAGGTGCATTTTTTGGGGTAGAAGATCCTTCATCATGGTGGAGAGAAATGACCTCTTCGCATCTGGTCAAAGCTGATTAGAAAGCACAAAATCCTCTCCCCGAAAAATTTAAAAATGGTTATTGTTTGCTTACAAAAATGATTTGTGAATGAGAAGAAAATTAGTTGAAACATGAAAATGAAATAAATAAATAAAGTTCTTCACTCAGGAGGAATGTGCACAAGGTAAAAGACGCTTTATTGGGTGCAGAGTTCTCGAAACAAAAGGGGGAAGACAAGCAAAGAAGAGAGGCGAAGGAGATGAGAGAAGAAGAAACACTAAGACGAGACTCATGTCCTGTCCACACGGAGATGAAAACATTTGACAACAAGAGGATTTCTTTCCTCTCTGTTTGCCAATCAGATCCCTGCTTCTGCTGGAGAACCAGAGCAGTTTTTCAAAGCCACCATCCCGCCTGAGGTTGGTACAGCACCAGCTGCAGCCGTACTTCTGTCATGTGGTCTAAATGCTTGGCACTGATTGGCTCAATGGATTTATAAAAGCAGCAGCTCTTGATGGTTTCTGCTGCAGAGGGTCAACTTTGACCCTGTTTTCCATGGGCCTCATGTTAAACTGTAAGAAGCTCCACTCAAAGGTCTAACACATGTGACCTGTTCCTGCTGACATGGAGCCAGGACGCCTGGATCACACCACAGTCCGACCCAGTGAGCCAGCCTGAAATGATGTTGACCCGGGACAAACAATCAAACAGTGGGCGTGGAGGTTATGAAGCTGTGATGAAACAATGGCTGCAGGATGAAGATCCTGGTCCATGAGGCTGAGTCAATGCGGATTATTTACCCTACCTCTAATGTCCCCCTCCGCCTTAGAGCAACACCATGGCATTGTGACCTCTGAGTGGCTCCTCACTCTTCCTCTGCCCTGAGGGCCCAAAATGAAAGCCTAAAAATAAAGAGAGAGAGCCTCTAAAGTTGAAAAAAGAGCTTTTAAATGAAGAGAAAAAATATTTCAAAGACAAATAATAAAAACTTTTAAAGTTAAAAATAAGACCCTTTAAAAGTCAAATAAGAGCTTTTAAAGTAAATTATGAAAAGCTTTTCAAAATAAAGACAGTTTTTTTTAGTTAAGTAATAAGGACTTTTAAATAAAGAGTAAGGGCTTTTAAAAGTTTAATAATAAGAACTTTTAAATAAAAAGAAAGAGCTTTCAATTCTGTTTTTTTTTTATTTTATTTTTTGTGTAAAAATGCAGAAGCTTTTAACAATAAATGGACATGTGGACATATGAAATGCACAATGGAGACATGGGAAACCCCTTAGTCCATGTGAAAGGACCAACGTGAATGAAATACAACAGTCTTATTACCAAATGTCATTTAAGTCTAAAGGCAGAAACACAGAGCAATTTTCATTTTATCATACTACATTCAAATACTGCTGTATGCTGTTAAAAGTCAAAATAGGTGAATGGTTGCGTCGAGAAACAGACAAACTCTTCCAGATGACTGGGCTTCTCATGGTTCTGAAAAAGTGACCTTGTAGAACGTAAATGGATCTGCTGGGATAACTGTGGATCTCAGACCTCACTGTTAAGAAGCTGCTGAAAGATTCAGGGAGTAAATTATTGAAGAATACAAAAGAGCCTATTAGGAGTGTGTTTACATTAAGTATGTTCTTTAGCTATAGGCTGTGGAGTGAAGGAGCTGAGTGATCATTCAGCCTGACTTCTTTTGCAGTAAGATAATGAGATGCAGATTGGTTTAATAGCCCCAGTATATCAGCTATGAACAGACACTCTGACCCTGTGCTGGCAGAGCAGTGTGACTTTGGTTCTGAGCCTGAAAACCTCACTCATCTGTTTGTGCAGTGCTCCAGACCTGCTCCTCTTTTTTAACTGTTGAAAACATGGTTTCAGGCTCTTGGTGAAGCTTTTTCATTTGGACTGTCCATGCACTGATGAACTCCCTGTCTGGTTCTGCTAAGTTAGAGATCTGGCTGAGCAGGAAGAACCAGATGAAGGGCTCTGGCTGAGAGTAGAGCACTTCTTCTATCAGACAGTGGATAATGTTCAGACCTTTAGTCGTATGTGGGCTCTCTCTACTCTGTTGGGGGACTGATTGTGCATTTTGACTGATTGATTTTAAAACTGACTTTTAGATGCTGAGACCTTGAGATCTTCTGTTGAGATTTCATTGGTCCAGGATCTGAGGTGAAGATGGAATTGGAATGGTTTGTTAAAAATCAAACTCTCACGAAAAGAACAGATAAAAAAAGAAAAGAAAAAAAGGAGGGTCACGTGAATAAGAAACTGTCATTGGCAGAATTTGAATGAATGAATAAAAAGTTTGGGAGGCTGTCAGTCATTATGATGGGCCATAAAGGGAGGAGTGATCCAGAGTGCCATCACACTCCAGCAGAATCACCTGCTGACCCTGGAGTTTCATGCCCCTACACCCTGGAGGTCATACAAACCACACAGCATCAGTGGACAGAATCACCACGGTGACACTCAAACCAGCTGATGCTGTCATGTTGTGAGGGCAGCGCTTCTGGAGCCGCCCTCTTCATGCAGCAGGACTGCCACCTGCAAGGAGAATTCACACCTGTAACAAACTTTAGGCACAATTTTGTTGACTGTGGAAAAAACTGAATGAAAGCAGGTTAAATATATTTTTGGTTCATGAATTCTTTATGTTAGAGAAAATATAATTTTAAAAAAGTTAGTGGAACAACAATGAAAATTGTGATGTTTAAATGCAGGACAGAGGATAACAGCTGTGGACTATGCTCAGGTTTGACTCATTCATTTAAACCAGAGTCTGGTTCAAAGTCCATCAGACTCAGCTCAGCGGTGCTGGTCCACAGCGGTGCTGGTCCACAGCGGTGCCGGACACTTTGATGTTTGCTGTAGCCTCTTGGGTGATGATCCTGTATTTTTGATGCCACTCTCACGGGACTCTTTCTTCCTCCACGTCAGCTCTCTCTCCTGCAGGGAGTGGCAGTGGTTTTGGTCAAATATTGATCAAATGGGGTGTGCCATAAAAACAGGACTTGTTTAACCTTTAAACAAATGCTGTCATCAGAGAGTCAATTCACTTTGACCTACTTCTACAAAAAAGTCCCTCTAATATTAACCCTTTAACCTTTAAATGAGAAAAATCCCCTAAGCAACATAAAAATGGAAATGGGGGCTTATTATTATCATTGTTTTTTATTACTATTATTATCATCATTATATGTATATATATGGATATAAATATATAAATATATATATATATATATATATATGATATAGATATAGATATAGATATACACACATATAAGAATATATATGTATTTATATATATATTTGTGTGTGTATATATATATATATATATATATATATATAGAGAGAGAGAGAGAGAGAGAGAGAGAGACATCGCTCTTACAGCAAACCACACCAATCTCCCAGAACAAGATGCCATGAACTGGACAGCGCCAGGCCTGGATATGATCCATACATACTGGCTAAAGAGGCTGACCTCACTCCATGAGCGCCTAGCAGTACAAATGAATCAACTGTTGAGAGACGGGACCCATCCTGAATGGCTGACCAAGGGCCGTACAGTCCTGATTCAGAAAGATCCCTTGAATGGAACAGTCCCATCCAACTATCAGCCAATAACCTGCCTCTCCACAACATGGAAACTCCTGTCAGGCATCATCACAGCTAAGATAAGTGGGCACATGGATCAATACATGACAGAGACACAGAAAGGCATTGGTAAAAATACTCGAGGAGCAAAACACCAGCTACTGGTGGACAAAACAGTCGCTCGAGACTGCAGAACCAGACAGACCAACCTGTGCACTGCCTGGATTGATTACAAGAAAGCCTATGACTCGATGCCACATACATGGATCCTGGAATGCCTGAAGCTGTACAAGGTCAACAAGACTCTAAGAGTCTTCATTGCAAACTCAATGAGTCAATGGAACACCACCCTTGAGGCCAACTTCGAGCCAATTGCACAAGTCTCCATCAAATGTGGCATATACCAAGGTGATGCTCTGTCCCCACTGTTGTTCTGCATAGGACTGAACCCCCTCAGCCAAATAATCAACAAGGCTGGCTACTGATACAGACTCCGAAATGGGACCACCATCAGTCACCTCCTCTACATGGATGACATCAAGCTGTACGCTAAGAGTGAGTGAGACATCGACTCACTGATCCACACCACCAGGATCGACAGCAGTGACATCGGAATTTCGTTGGGACTGGAGAAGTGTGGCCGAATGGTGACAAAAAGAGGGAAGGTAGTCCATACAGAAGGCATTACACTCCCAGAGGGCAGAGTAACAGATGTGGAAGAGAGCTACAAATACCTTGGCATACCACATGCAAATGGCAACCATGAAGAGGCCACTAGGAAAGCAGCAACGACCAAGTACCTGAAGCGAGTAAGGCAAGTCCTAAAGACACAGCTCAATGTCAGAAACAAGGTTCGGGCAATTAACAGCTATGCCCTGCCAGTGATCAGATACCCAGCTGGAATAATAAGCCGGCCAAAGGAGGAGATTCAGGCCACAGACGTTAAAACTCAGAAGTTGTTCACCATGCATGGGGGGTTTCACCCCAAGTCCAGTTTCCAGAGGCTGTACACTAAGCGCAAAGAAGGAGGCAGAGGGTTAATGAGCATCAGAGCCACTATCCAAGATGAAACATCCAAGCTCCATGACTACGTCAGGAAGATGGCCCCAAGAGATGAAGCACTTAGTCAATGTCTTAGACAATGGAAACTGACAGGGAAGGAGGAACTAGAGGAACCATCATGGGAGGAGGAACCCCTGCATGGGATGTACCACTGACAGATAGCTGAAGTGGCTGATATGAACAAATCCTACCAATGGCTAGAGAGGGCTGGACTGAAGGACAGCACAGAGGCACTGATCATGGCTGCACAGGAACAGGCCTTGAGCACCAGAGCAATAGAGGCTCAGATCTACCACACCAGGCAAGATCCCAGGTGCAGGCTGTGCAACGAGGGCCCTGAAACAGTCCAGCACCTAACAGCAGGGTGTAAGATGCTGGCAGGAAAAGCATACATGGAACGCCATAACCAAGTAGCCGGTATAGTGTACAGGAACATCTGTGCAGAATATGGACTGGAGACCCCAAGGTCAAAATGGGAAGCACATCCCAAGGTGATTGAGAACAACCAAGCTAAGATCCTGTGGGACTTCCAGATACAGACCGACAAAATGGTAATGGCCAACCAACCTGACATTGTAATCGTGGATAAGCAGCAGAGGAAAGCCATTGTGATTGATGTAGCCATCCCAAGTGATAGCAACATCAGGAAAAAGGAACACGAGAAACTAGAGAAATACCAAGGGCTCAAAGAAGAGCTAGAGAAAGCCTGGAAGGTGAAGGCAACAGTAGTGCCTGTGGTCATCGGGGCACTCGGGGCAGTGACCCCCACACTGGAGAAGTGGCTCCAACAGATCCCTGGAGAAACATCAGACATTATTTCTCTGCACGGTTTTTCAGAACGTCTTCATTTCGAGAAGACAGAGCTTGTTATCGTACAGTTATCCACAGCAAAAACCAGCAAAGAGACAGCAGGTCTGTTGTTTTTAGTGAGTCCTTTACTTCTTTTTCTTCTGTTTCGTCTAGCTGGAGTGTGTGGTCTTCTCCCTGAAGGGGAGACTCATGTCTACTGACGCTGTTTCAGTCATTTTACACCAGCCTCTGTGTGAATGTGACATTCTGGCTCCTTTAAATGTACAGATCACAGTTTTTCATCGAAAACATATTTTCTATTGTGTTTGTGTTACCCCCCCCCCCCCCCCCCCCCCCCCCAAGCTGATGGTGGCCCTGAACAGCGGCTGAAACTTTACTCTGTCTGTACTCTTCAGATTTGGTTGATGATTTAATGGGAGATAAAGACACACTCTCTCAATCAATCAATCAATCTTTATTTGTATAGCACCAAGACACTTTACAATAGAGCAGGCTGAAGACAAACTCTTCATTTTATGGATACACATATATGCATAGATACATATATACATATAAAATACACACACACACACACACACAGCAAATCAGGAATCCCTCATCATGGCAGCAAGAAAGGTCTCATGATAAACAGCAAATCCACACGATGCTGTGTCAGGTGTGTGGGTGAAGGAAGGGAGGTGGACAGAGACAAGTGGACTGAAGTAAGAACTAAAGCTAGTGACAGATCCGTTGACCAATCATAGACCTGTCTTTGTCAAATTTGTTTCTGCTGAATACAAATTTATTAGAGGTTAGCCCCTTGAGATGCAACATCTGGTTTTCAGGAGGGTCCTCATGTCTGTATGATTGAAGAGATAATTTTATATAAGTATAATCAATAATAATCATGAACATTGAATTCAAATTCATTTGACATTGAATAATACAACAGCATCAAAATGAGAATTTATAGGTGGTGTATTTTCAGCTGATAATGGACTCATGTTTGAACATCTTGTCAGGGCCCCTGTCAGTCATGTCCCCCCCCGCCTGTCCTTCGCTTTCTTCCCCTTTTGGACCCTTTTGGCCAAATAACAAAATCAACTGTGCCTGAAAAAGCCCCTCGCTTGGACTGTGAGCACCTCAAGCAGCTGCAGGTCATGTGCGATTGTAATTGGCCTATGACCTCTGCGTGCTTGTGCATGGCACTAAGAGGATGACCACAAAGATGTGCACAAGTCTCCTCACAGCCCAGGCTCCTTTTGTCAGTAGATGCAGAAGCAGGAAAATGGTCATTGATGGCATCTCCAGTAGCAGCATGGATGTGGCGTGCAATATAAACCAGTGGTTGCTCCCTTTTCTCGTGTCTTTTTCAAAGCCTTGTGTATCATCCAAGCGCACGCCCCCGCCTTATCGGGAATGTTCACGCACAAGTGAGTTAAGTGGTCAGACCAATATTAGGGCAAACTGGACTGGCAGGTGCACCATGAGCCTCCATTTCTTTACTGATGTTTGACCCACAGTGTCTTCACTTTGACCAACGTTAGTTTCAAACCCTCCTTCAGACAGTTGGGCTTTCAGTCCTGGTCTGATGAGCAGACTTTACCATTGCAGCATAAGATCAACGTATTAGGTTAACCCGTCCTAAACCAATCATCCCGACCTCATCTGTGGTCTATTCCAGTGTGGACGGACACAATGACGTACAGCGTCTGATCATGGTTACATGTGACCCCTCGCAGACTTGTAAGGGAACAGTCAGCCTAGGACACGACAGGTTTGCTGAGCAAACAAACAGAATAATTATTTAGTGAACATTGTAAGGTGTTAATTTGATATGCAAATGTCACAGGTCAACCGCACTGTAGATATTTAGAATGAGGGAGGGTTGCTGCATGGCTCTGACGTTTGCAGGTAGTGGAGCAGCAGCCTATAAAGACCTATGGTCCAGGTGAGCCTGTCACTGAGCGTCTGTCCTCTGCTTCAACATGGGGTCAATTAAAGTCCAGATCACATTATGGCTTCTGGTCCTGCTCGGCCTCACGCTCACTACTGCACAAGAGATAGAGATAGGTAATGATGAAAGTGACGAAGAAGATGATGATGAAGAAGATCAAGGACATGAAGGTAAGACACCAAAGACTAAGAGCTGTTTCTTTGTTGGAATAACTCCGTTGGCCTGATCATGGATTGTTGGTGTTTATAAATATGAATGTCTGTGATTTTGGTGAACATCAAGACTTCCTCTGCAGAGCCATATCACTGAGTCTCTCCAGGTGAAAACATTAGTCGTGGACATGGAAGATTGAGTTTTTGTCACATAAACTAAATTAAACCACATCTTTCTTCCCAAATGCAGCTTCTGCACCTTTATCCTATCTTACAGACTAGGCAGTGAGGCAGTGGTTTGCTCCATCTCCTCACATGAAGAAGGTTCCTGGTTTAAATCCCATGCAGCAGCCTCATCATTTGTTGTTACATGAAACAAATCTGGCAGTGGAAGTGGGTTTGAGTGTTTGGCTTACATTCACTTAGCTAAAGGTTCGGCAGTTTTAAGGGCTGATTTCCTGTTTGTGGTTTGGCTAGTGTTGGGTGAGGCAGCATTAAAGGCTGATATCCAGTTTATTATTGTGCTCCTCTCCCTGAAAGAACACTGTCAACTGTGTGCTGTGAACTTTTTTAACTTCAAGACAAATCAAGGTTTCTCATTTAAGTTTTCACAACTTATCATTAACTACAGTAATGTTGTGTTTGTTTGGGGTGCGTTCACAGATCAAAGTGGGGGAAAAATTCATGTACAAGACATGTGGCCAGTGTGGTGACTTTGTCAGGGAACCCAATCCCCTCGAGCAAGATGGTAAGGCTCATTTTGGCACGACTGGAACCTGGTCCAAAGTCCATCAGGAGGTTTCGTTTCAGAAATGATAGTCACCTAAACTGAAAATATGAAAGTATGCTCCATGACACTTGGTCCTCACATTAGCTGGAATTCTTATCTGAAAATGTGATCCAGTCTTGGAGTAAAAACTGTTGAGCTTTAGCAGATGTGTGGTGATCCAGCACAGGGTGCTGTTACACAGTCCGTATGTCAAATGCAGAGGACAGAGCTCCAACCTCCTGCTGCCTCTGGAAGAAGAACAGTTGTTTACGGTCTCAAGCATGAACTACACTCCAACATCACACTGTAAATAAATTTTCCTGTAAAATAATAATAATGTGCTGGCAGCAGAGATGCCAGCACATTACTGTTATTGCAGGCTCGGGCATGAGCCACCTGTGCTCTTCCGTGCATTTATTTATTTATTTATTTTCTTCATCTTGCGGCCACTTTTTTGATTTGCTTCTCCTCCTTGGGCTTTGAGAAACCCCCACAAACGATATATCAAAATGAGTGGCTCGGTCCCGATCGGTGTGCTCCGACTCTTCTAAGAATTTCGTGAATTTTTGGCCGAGTTATTCATGAAAAATGATGAAAAAACTGCAGCACCTGGTGTCTGTGAGGGTTGGTTACCATGACAACAGAGCACTTTCTGTCCCTTTCAGTTTCACACAAAGGTGTTCTGGTCCTTGACTGGCTCTTTAATGTTGAATTCTGGAAATGCCCGGCGGCCACCCAAGCCCCCTTGTCTAGTTTTACAGTATTCACACTGTGAAAAAGACTTTACAGCCTATTACTGTAAAAATAAAATATGGCATATTTCTGTATTTTGTTTTATTTACAGTAAAATGCTGGCAGCAGAAAATCCAGCACTTAACTGTTTTTTAATACTTTTCATACTGTCAAATGACTTCACAGCCTATTACTGTAAAAATAAAATATGGCATATTTCTGTATATTTTTACTATTTACTTTACAATCCTGGCAGCAGACACACTAGCTACATTGTACTTCTACAGTATACACACAGTTTCACAGATTGCATTAAGGTAAGGTTGCTTGTAGGTTACTTTAAAATTCCTACTCTTTACTGCAGACAGGCATAATTGATAATAAAATAACTCAGGCAGTTTGCACTGTCTAAAATATCAGTCTTAAATTCAATTAAAATTAGAATCTTACTGTTCTGTGAGCTACAGAAATCTGTGCAAAAATATGCATTATAATGTTTACTTCACTAGCAAGGACCACACCACAACGAATTGTGTTTGAGAATTTAATGAAGATTAGCTGAGAAGGTTGAAGCATATGTGTCTTGGTGCCGTGAGGATGAGTGTTGAGTCTTCTGTGTGATATGAATAGTGTGCTCGGCAGGCAGAGACTCAGGATGGGGGTTCCGTCGCATCGACCTGCACAAGTACTGTATTTTCCTCTAATGTAATTAGGGTTTAATTTTTTAAAAACATTGTATAAATCACTGTTTCAGTTAAATTACATAGAAGTAAAAAAAAACACCTGTAAATGCTCCAATCTATTTTATTTTTAAGGACAATGGCAAAACGCTCAAAATACAGCCAAACATGTTATAATAAACACCAGTTTAATATCAATACATGCAACCTAAAAAAGTAATCTGAAACAAGGGTCAATTCAAACCACTGAGTGTCTGTGTCTGTGTTGATTGTGTGTGTGTTGCATGTGTCTGTGTGGTTTGTGTGCTTGTGTGGGTGTTTTCCATGTCTGTGTGGCTTGTGTGCCAACAGCTTCTCACAGTATACCTGACAAGTCTTTATGCTGCGAGCTGATTTCTCAAAGTCTGTAGCTTCAGTTTTAGGTCAGTGTGGCCCAATGAGAGATCTATTGGACAAACTGCAACATGAGCTTCATAGTCTTGGGGTCGTCAAGATGGAGTGCATATGTGAGTCCAAACAGAATGCACATTGCCTTCAGCAGATCTTGAATGTTGTCCATCATGATTTCTCCCTCAGTGATGATTCTCAACGAGGCTGGGCTGAGATGCAGTATCAGCCCAGAGATGCAGTATCTCCACGCTCAATGAGAAGTATCCCGATGTCGAGGTCATGAAAGGAATCATCATTATCATCAGAATCCTTAATAAAAAATAACATACAAGCACAATCATTACATTAGAATTCTCATTTGAATAACAACTTTAATCAATGTAAAAGTGTCATAGTGAAAATTATAAGAAAGAAAGACTTACTCACAAAGTCTGCTTTGAAGAAGTTTGTGGGGTTGTCCCCAAGGATGACAGGAAGCCCTCTGAGCACCTGTGTTCGGATCCCAGTTGGCTCTGTAGTCTCCTGGGGATTATACACAAGAACACAAGTTATATAGTCATACAGCTAAAATGAAATGATCAATATAAAAGCTCAACAGTTTATTTGACATAATCAGGTGAAATGGGGGTCAGAGGATCTTCACCTGGTATTTTCAAACTTGAATGATTTCTTTCCCACATTCTGATCATTTTTAGCGCACAGTTGTGTAACAATCATGAGGTGTTCTTGTGATCCTTGTGGTGCTTTCTAAAATCAGTGAATTTAAAGGTTATATCACTTAAATAATCAATTTTTATTTTCATGTCAACCTTAAAATCTTTTCAAAAATATGTCAGATGAACATGTAACACAGTAACTCACGCACACCTGGGTTTGTAGTTACTGAATGACAGAGAGACTGACAGCTATCACATCACAGCAGACATGGTAATAAAAAAACATCCTCCTGATATATTTGTGTAAAAATACCCCCAATTCAAAAACTAGATCACAATACTGCTGAATTCACCGTCTCCTCTGTTCCTCTTGTCTTTGATGAAGCTTTCTCACCAACACGCCTCAGTTTAAAACAGTTTGACCCTCCATCCCTCACAGCAGCAGCTGAAGTTTTAAAGTTAAAGAGTTTATCAAAACATCGATTAGATGAGCTGCATAACATGTTTGAAAATGTTCTGAATGTCACAGGTTAGCTCACAGCTAAAGATGCAGCAGCATCCTGCTCTCCCCCTGCTGCAGGTCACACAGAGGTCATGGGAGGAGCACACATGACGCACATTACAGTTTACAAGATGTAAAAAACGAAGGAATGATCATTTAGTGAAAAAAAAAAAAACACATTTTCTGCAGATATTGCTAAAACATGCAGAAATAACATCCATAAATCAGAGTTAAATACAAGACAAAGAGACAGATTTTAGCTTCTCTGTCCTCTGAGTCCAGAGAGACTCTGGTGAGGGTCAGAGGAGCCGCGGGCTGTCACACAGCGCAGTCTGTACCGGCTCTGCGCCGTGTTGGTCGGAGATCAGTGCTCAATGCTGCGTCCTCAATGCTGCGGTGGATGTAATAGAAAGAGGAGAATCTCTTGGCCACAATAATGTCCACTTTAATACTACACAAAATGACGAAAATATCAATGACACAGTTGTCATTGAGTTGCGCACACTCGCCAGTATGTGAGCCGTCCTCAGACTGTTAACACTGAGCTAACTTTAACATTTAGGCTGGCTGACACTATTCTGGGTGGACGTTAGCTAATGTTAGCCATAAGCAACTGTAAACATCTGCATCAACTCACAGTAACATTACACTGAAAAAAAGAAGCATCAACAAGTTCTTTCCAAGTGTTTGGGCATTAAAAGTTCCAACGAAGATAAATACACTAAAACAATTATTTTATATACTTACCACTCCACTTGGAGTAAGTTTGCTTCTTGTTAAGGATCCACTCTGCCGCTGACGTCTGTACGTGTCCCGCCAAGTGTAGAGAGCTGTTGGCGCATCGTCAGACGCTGCGTCGTCAGGAGACCGTGCAGGATTTTGAATTAGCCCCGCCCCTTTCTGATAAAACTAAACATACCGAGTTATCTCTACTTTGCAGCTAAATAGTACAAACAACTAATGTTGTTTAGAAATGAATGAAAGACGGTTTTTACAAAACATTAAACAATTTGTAATGATTGCTCGGAAGTTTAAGTAGAAACGAAATCTGGGTTTACAGTAATTGTGGTTATTTTCAGTGAAGATATCAGTCAATTAACAAACAAATTCTTGTAAAATTACAAATTAGATAGTTCTTTTATTTTTAAATGTAATTTTATATTATTTCTTATTTTTTTTAACAGTTTTAAAGTTGAATTCAACAGTTTAATCTCCAAAAAAACAGACAAATGTTTGTAAAATTACGATACATTTGCGAATGTATTTTAACAATATATATATATATATGTATTTTAATGGATCTTTTTGTAAAAGAACAGAATTATAGTGGTGTTTCACAGTAACAAAGATTTTATGCTATTTTACATTTAACATGTAAGATCACGGCCTACTTTTAGTAATTTTAATGGTTATTTTAAAATACAGAAAAAATCTGTAAAATAAACAGTGTAACTAGCGCTGGCTTGATGGCCCTAGATGCTAACGACATGTATTATGCTGAGCACATAAAACATTCATTACAGATTATGTTGACGTACCATTTGAGATGAGACACAGCTCCCTCTTTACCACAACGGACTGGTTGAGCGTCTGCATCACTGCAGCAATTGCCCCCATATTTTCTCTTTGATTGTCAATTGTTCAACAAACAATTGACAATTGACTTGTTACAACTAAGTATGGACGTTATATAGATGTTCATATTACGTTCTGGACGGACCAACGTGATATCGACTTCTTTTGGATGTCCATTGACGTCGCTTGCTCAGTGGGCCCCGATCTATCTCAAACAGGAAGCCTGCAATTTGCCTTTCAAAATAAAACAACACTCAAAATTTTGTCTCCAAACAAAGGCTACGTTCACACTGCAGCCCTTAATGTTCAATTCTGATTTATTGCTCAAATCCGATTCTTTTGTTTGGCTGTTCAGATTACACCTTTAAATGTGGCCTGTCTGCAGACTGTGATGTGAACAGCTCACGCTTCAGAAGTGACACGCATGCTCAGTTGAATATTAATAACATCATGCACAGAACGGTGTGATGAGGGCAACAAACACAGACCAAAAATGTGCTTCAAAATGCTGGAGAAGTTTGTTCCCATAATGCAGAACCGAATGTTTCAGCAGCTCACCTTGAGTGAGCTCTTATTCAAGTAATTATGGGTATATTTTATTTATTTTATTTCTTATAAAACTAGAGGCGGCCGCTATTCCCCGCCAACCCCGGCCGATGAGAGATTGCTGCTGGAGAGAAAAACAGCTCTGAGTCGATAGCGCGCTGAACGGGTGAACAAAGAGGCGAAAACTTAGTTTTATCATCTGTTCTGATGTTTCTTATTATGTCTGAGAACAGATCAGACAGGAGCAGACTGTTCACTGACTGAAGCTGTCAAACATACAAATGCAAATGTGCACGAATGAGATGGTCAGCAGTGGATCCTCAGTGTCTTTCCGCGTCCTGTAAACTGTTATTTTAGCCTGATAAATTCATTAAAAAGGTTGGTGCAGTGTTAATAAACTAAGTTTATCAGATATCATAATACAAACAGTGTAAAGACGTTTGATTCATTCACGTTTATTGTTTATTGTGTGTGTAATGGAGACATCAGTCGATCGCACCAGCGCTCTCTCACTTTCTCTCATCACTTCTCCTTTTATGCATCGTTTAATGCTTGTAGAGTAAATAATCAACTAAATGGTAGAAACTTTGTCTATATATTAACCTCTGATTATGTTCTGACTCCTGCTCTAGAATGACGTCAAAGTCGCATTGAATGCGACCTGGCTGTTCAGACCGCGGTCAAATTCAAGAAAATCAGATACGTATCCAATTCAGTACCACAAGTGGCCTGAATCTGATTCGAACATGTCAGATTCAATGTGACTTGTGCTGTTCACACTGTCAGAAACAAATCAGATACAGGTCACATTTGAGCCAAAAAATCAGATTCAGGTCACTTTTGACTGCGGTGTGAACGTAGCCAAAACGTATCTTCTCCTAGGCTGTAAATGGTATCAGCTTGGAACCCGGACAGATGACAGAGTAGGCCATGGTGATCAAAAGTTCTGAAGGAATTTGTTGTTTCTCAAACGGTTTCCAAATAACAAGCCCTCAAAGTTGGTGAACCTCAAAGAAGCCCTGCCAGCTCCTCCAATTCAAATGAATGGGGGAAGACAATGCAGCTCCAGACAACCTGTGGAAGTTAGGCCTCTACATAAAATTACATGGATGGATTCCTGACAAAATGTCTTATTAAAATTGTGCATTTTTAGACAAATTTGGTTAACATTGTGGCATCCGTAAGGCTGTGAGAGAGTGAAATTGAGTGAAAATTTTACTCACTTAGGAGCTGTTACAATAATGTCACTCACTGATTGACATCTCAGTGCAGCTGGTCATGTGACTCACTCAGAGCTGCAGAGCAGAGAGACGAGACTAGCACAAACCGAGGGTAAGTGTGCAATCCTGCGTGACGAGAGCTTCACAGGAGCCGTCTTAAATGGTGGAGTTGATGAGTGAACAGGAAACAGGTGCTGCAGCTGCCGAGCGGTGGACTCCGCCCATGCAGGGAAAGGTGAGAGGGAGTCTGAGAGGGAGGGGGAGAGCAGACTGCTGAGGATTCACTGAATCCTCACAAAAGTCATTAGAAAAAAAGAAAAACAAACATAAAAAATGTCTAAATTTTTTATTAATATTTATTATATTATTAATATTAATTATATTAATATTATTAATTTACAGTCTACACTGCAGAGGCAATCTGCAAAGCACTCTTTCCTTTGTAAAAATGACAGTTTGCTGGGAAAGCCTGCCCTGTAACAAGTTTTCAGGGCACTGACAGCAGGTGTCGCTGCTCAGCACTTATTAGTGCCGAACGGCTCTGAGCAGGAATTTGACGCCTGCAAGACACTGCCGTGGGATGAAAATTCCAAGATTTTCAAACAGCGAATTCAAGATGTATTCTCACAAAATTTTCGATATGTTGCCGACATTACTTGTGATGCATTCACTTGATAATCTAACGATTACACCAGTGTTTTCCGTTTCTGGATAGGACAAATGGTCTGTAAATTCCAGTCATTTAAAAATAAGTGGTATTTTGATCCAGCCGGCAGGATCGGATAAGTAAGGATTAATATTTTAAAAACATTGTATTAAAAAGTAGAAAAATATAATGTTGTCAACATGTTCATACAAAACACTCAGCACCACTACATAAACATGCAGACAACAGATAATGTACACTGCAATAACTTTCATAATGGTTTAACTTTATAACTTACATACAGTTGATGCCTTAAAATTATAAATGAACTCAGTAAAACAAAGCTTTATAAAATTTGTATACACTCTAATACATCAATGAAAACAACTGATTTGGGTGACCTCTGGTTTTTGTCAATTGCAGTAAATATTACTGTTTAGAATATCTATCTATACATATAGATATATATAGATATATATATTTTTTTTTTTATTTTGCAAGATATTAAATGTCATTAACCCTTAATTTCTTTTAAGTCAACGAGTTATTATTTGTTTTTGTGTTTAATTGAAAAACTTTTGTTTTCTTTCTGTCTTCAATGCTGTTGGGGAAGTTAAACTTCAGTTTGTGGCTGAAGACATTCAATTGTTATGTCAGTGTCTTTGCATATTCAATGAGGGAATTGGAAACAGATGTGTTGGTGCTATGAAATGGGTCTCTTTTTTGGTATGCAAATGACTTTAAACTCAAAGGACTTTGCAATTTAATGTTGTCAAACTTGTAATTCGACAGTAACAGGTCACTGTGAGTACATAAAGTTTAG
>JBAMNC010001850.1:0-180316 GCA_037902135.1 Cetoscarus ocellatus
TTTGAATTAGTGTGATTCATGATCCCTGTCTCAAGTGCTGCATGTCTTTAAGCATCTCTACGCTCACCGGCACACGGAGGAGCCAGCGTACAAAGACGCTGAGCGATTCAGGAGTTATTAAGATGAAATGTTCACATACACATTGGCTACACTGCAAAAGGGCATGTCTGACAGCTAACAGTGGTAACAGCCAGGCTTTAAATGAAAAATATCAGGCCTGTCGTATACAGAGCGGATGGTGGCTTTGGATATGACAAGGATGAAAATCTTTTTTTTTCTCCACGTTATCCTTCCTTTGTTCTGTGTAAAAGGGTTACTTAAATCAATGAACGTTTCATTCATGTTTAGCCCATTTAATGGAAGGCAGTGTTTATGTTGTTCAATGTTTCACGTGAATGATCAGACATTGTGCAGGAGGGAGTTGATCGCTTGCACAGCATGAATGGTCAGATGTCAGGTCAGAGAAGGGTCAGGAAACTGTCCCAGGCTTGAATAACATACACAGTAAAACACCAATTACTTTTGAGTCATCAGACCAAAGTCCAAGTCAAGTCACGAGTTATTGGCATTCAAGTCTAAGTCAAGCCGAGTCATATTTAAGATGTGAACAAGTCGAGTCAAAAGTCCTCAAAATTGTGACTTGAGTCTGACTCGCCACAAGACTTGAGTCCACACCTCTGCTACTAGGAAGTAATCAGTTCTGGTGAAGCTATGATGTACTCGGGGAAAAAAAGAATACTGACTCTCAAGGGGGAGCTGAAGCCTCCAAACATCAGATAAATCTAGCTGCTTCACAAGATTGTTAAGAACTAGGACCGATTTTAGTGCTGGAGCAACTTTGGTTGAAGATCTGTCCAATAGTAGGTCAAAATAACAGTTAAAGTCAACACCTATGATTAGATTACAGTAATTATGTTTAGCTGCAAGATTAAAGACCTTACAGAAAATCTGGACAATTAAAATTATGAGCATAAATATTAAAAAAGAGCTTCTGGGAGTGAGTTAATTGCACCAGTGACAAGAACATACTGTATCTCCCACCTGGACCTGTACTCACAGATTTGAATATAAATGGGATGGGTTTGTGGATGAGGATGGCAACCAATCTGTTATATCCATATTGACCTCAAACCCTTTCCCCTGATGGTAGAATGTGGGTTTCCTGTAGAAAAATAATGTCAGATGACAAAGACTTTAAATGTATGTGTCAGTGCTTTCCCCCCCTTAAGTGCCTTGTTGAGACCCTTAGAATTCCAAAAGGTAAAAGTAAAAGGATTCATCCTCATCCTAGCTTGATACTCATAATGCATTTAAGGAAAAAGTCAAAAGATAATAAAGGCTGACATGTGACATACATAACACTGACAGCACAGTAAATACAAACCCAAAAACCCTAGGCCGCCACCAAAGAATAAGGAGGTACATCCCAATTGCTGTAGGAGGCTGTCGAACAGTAAATTAAAAAAAGTAAAATAATCTCCACCTCAAAAACATGTGACTCAGCTGTTCTCTAATGGCCAACCAATTAGTTCACCATTCCCCAAAATACTGCTGCTGAGAATACAGACTTACCACACAGAGTAATTGCTTGATCTCAACAATAATCAGATAGCTGCAGTTTGTAAGTGAACACCATTGTGCAAGCACTTGTCAGTCAAGTTTTGTCTAATGTGTCTGCAAACCGTTAAGCTGGCGAGATGAAGACTTTGACTCCTGTTGTGGACGACATGAGGCTTGGACGGAAAAAGTAGAGAACACCTGGCACCAGCATCTGTGAGCCATGTTGAAAGCTTACCACTGGGATGACACTTCAGCCATGTAGTCTGGGAAAATGAAGACCCTCTCTCCACCATGGCGTAGTGGTGCCTTCTGGTGGCTGAGCTGGAAGATGGTCTGCATGTGAAGGTTGTTGTGGACCTTGGCGATAAGGACGGGAGGGTGCTTGTTGGCTTGTGGTTTGGGCTTCAAGCTGTGATGAGCACGGTCTATCTTGGCAGGGTTGTTAAAGTGCCCTTGCCCAAGCAGCCTAGGAATAAGTTTGGTGACAAAATCCATTGGGTGGTTGCCTTACTCAACTTCTTTAATGCCTACAATCCGGATATTAAGTAGGTGAGAGCATCCCTCCAGGTCATTCAGTTTAGCTCTGAGCTCTGAGTTTGCCTTTTGCAGCCCCAAACATGTAGTTTCCAAAGCTGTGATGCGGGTGTCAGCATCGATAATAGCTATATCCATGTCATCCAGTCTTTGTTAAGCTGGGCAATGCAAATTTTGACAGGGGGAAGGGATGCATTAATCGTGTCGAGGTGTATCAGGATTGACTTTTTCAGAATGTCCTCGACTTTAGCTAGCGTGGATCTATGTGTAGCCATAGTAGCTAAAATAGCTTTGTTGCTAGCTGCAGTCTCGCTGGCCATTAATTATTATGAAGACTATTTCTGTTTTTATTTCTTGGTTTGGTTAACAGCCATGGCGTGAAAGTAAACTCAACAGGTTACTATGCAGTTAAGATAACTTGTCAACAAAAGGAAATATGAAGAAGCAGCATTCAACAGTAAAGTGGAGGTTTACAACACGGTGCTCTGTCAAAACACGTCTACTCCATGACAACGCATAAGCCAATCCCCCATTTTGCATACTGCGAAATGATTCTATTTCCCGCATTTAGAGCATTGTTTACCTCTTGCTGGGCAGGTCTCCTTTTCCCCATTTATTTCCACAGTAGCCACAGTTTTTATTGTGCCTCCAGTCTGTGTCACTTGTTTTAAAGCTAATAAAAATGTTCTGAAAATTAACTAATGAAAATCAGACATTGCTTTTGAATTGTGGTTTAATAGAATAATCTTAAAGAACAAACTAATGAAACTGGCCTGGACAAAAATTATGGTACCCTTAACTTCATATTTTGTTGCTTAACCATTTGAGGTAATCACTGCAACCAGACAATTTCTGTAACTCTCAATGAGACTTCTGCACCTGTCCACAGGTATTTTGGCCCACTCCTCATGAGCAAACTGCTCCAGCTGTCTCAGGTTTGAAGGGTGTCTTCTCCAGACTCCATGTTTCAGCTCCTTCCACAGATGTTCAGTAGGATTTAGATCAGGGCTCATAGAAGGCCACTTCAGAATAGTCCAGTATTTTGTTCTGAGCCATTCTTGGGTGTTTTTAGCTGTGTGTTTTGGGTCATTAACCTGTTGGAGGACCTATGACCTGTGACTGAGACCAAGCTTTCTGACACTGGGCAGCACATTTGCTCCAGAATGCCTTGATAGTCTTGAGATTTCATTGAACCCTGCACAGATTCAAGACACCCTGTGCCAGATGCAGCAAAGCAGCCCCAGAACATAACTGAGCCTCCTCCATGTTTCACAGCAGGTACAGTGTTCTTTTCTTTGTATGCTTCATTTTTGTGTCTGTGAACATAGAGCTGATGTGACCGGCCAAAAAGCTCCAGTGTTGTCTCATCTGTCCAAATGACATTCTCCCAGAAGCTTTGTGGCTTATCAATATGCATATTGGCAAATTCCTGTCTTGTTTTTTTATGATTTGCTTTCCACAGTGGTGTCCTCCATTAAGTCCACTTTGGTTCAAACATTGACCGATGGTGCAATCTGATACTGATGTACCTTGACCTTGGAGTTCACCTCTAATCTCTTTAGAAGTTGCTCTGGTTACCATTCGTATTATTTGTCTGTTTAATTTGTCATCAGTTCTCCTCTTGCAGCCATGTCCAGGGAGGTTGGCTACAGTCCCATGGACCTTAAAATTCTGATTAATATGTTCAGCTGTAGTCACAGGAACATCAAGCTGCTTGGAGATGGTCTTATAACCTTTACCTTTAATATGCGTGTCTATAATTTTCTTTCTAATCTCCTGAGACAACTCTCTCTTTAGCTTTCTGTGGTCCATGTTCAGTGTGGTACACACCACGATACCAAACGGCCTTTAAATAGGCAGACTGACTGATTACAAGTTTGAAGACACCTGTGATGCTAATTACAGGATACACCTTAGTTTAACATGTCCCTATGGTCAAATCATTTTAATCTTTTCTTGGGGTATCATCATTTTTGTCCATGCCAGTTTCCCTATTTTGTTTTTTTAAATTATTTTTTGTCAGTTTCAAGTTATTTCAGTGACCAATTTGGGTTTTTCTTTCTTTAACAGAAGGGTACCAACATTTTTGTCCTCGTCTGTACATGGAAGGGGATGCTAGCAAAGTACGCTGCTGTTCCAGTAGTGGTCAGATCGTTCTGCAGACTCCCGACCCCTGAAGTCCAAACTCAGGAACGAACTTACTAAGTCCGAACTTCCAGAGTTCCCTAGTTCGAACTTGTGAACTTTGAATTGAGAAAAACCCTGTCTCACCTCGTGCATGCACACTACACCTCACACTAACCTGTGCCACTAGTCCCGCCCCTTACACAGTGAATCCACCCTGACTGGCTCGTGAGTTCGACAGAAACCAAAGAAAACACTGGAATGCCATGATTGACAGAAAAACAGGTAACAGGTTAAGTTGCAAATGTAAACACTACTTTTCCTCCTGGATCATGGATATTTTGTAATTTTATTTAATTTTCTATTTTATAAACTTAAAGACCTTTATGTATATTTATCTTTTAACTGTAAACAGTCTACATTTTTCAAATTTACATATTTTAACCAATTTTAATATTATAAAATTCTCCTTTTTCTTTAACACAAACTTTAAAGACATTTTATTTGTATTTTTTTGTATTTTAAGAAGAAATTTAGGCACTGTATTATAAATTATTTTAATCAGGGCTACAATGAGTTTTTACTTCTTTCCTCTCCTTTTCAGACATGTACACGAAATCATTAAGTTATGTTTACTTCTTTAAGGTGGTCTTTGTTTACTTTTGTGTTATTATTTAGCTATGAATATTAACATTAAATCTTTATTTTTTTACATTGTCGAAGTAAACTACTACCTCATAATGAACTCAAAGATATGAAAGGTATTAAGGCCCGAGATAGTCTGAACAAGAGAAGGACTCTAAAGCCTATCCTTTGGCTCACAGGAAGCCAGTGTAGTGATCTAAGGACTGATGATATGTCATCTACTTTCTTGGTGTTGGTGAGGACTCAAGTAGCATTGTGGTGTTCACAACCAGTGCATTTAGGCACATAGACATGGTCAAGACGACCTGGTGAAGATCTAACTGAGCATTAGGGCTGAACGATTTATCGTTTTCAGATCAAAATCGCAATTTCAGACAAGGCAATTTTGTGATCGCCAAAGCTGCAGTTTTTTGCAGCTCTCCTGACTGACCCAGGATCTGTTGTGTCAACTGTTTTACACATACTGTTTTACACATTTGCAGGTAATTTGCATTTACTGAAGTGCTGGTAAGCAGGTCAAAAATACAAAGACTCTGTTTAGGAGTACTAGAAATAGTAATAATAATAAGAATAATAATACATTTTATGTACGGGCGCCTTTCATGACACTCAAGGTCACCTTTCAAAAAGTGCAAATAGTGCATAAAACAGGTATAAAAACAAACAGTATAATACGAAGACAGTGCAAAAGATCAGAGGAAGTGGGAGAGTTTGAACAGATGAGTATCCCTTAAATAATGATAACAGATATTTCATCATTAATATTAGATGATGAATAATGTGTTGTGTGCTTTTGATCATTGATTTCCTTACTGTTGTCTATACTGTAACATAGTGAATATTGCACTGAAGCTTGATTTGAAGAAAATCCTGAATGGAATTGAAATCGCAATATCTGCAAGAAAAATCGTAATTAGATCTTTTCCTGAAATCGTTCAGCTCTACTGAGCATCAGAATGGGGAAGAAAAGTTTATTGATAATAATAATAATAATAATAATACATTTTATTTATACAGTGCTCTTCAGAGACTCAAAGATGCTTTACAAGATAAAAGGATAAAAGTGCAGGTTAAAACAATGTACAGAGATAGCAAAGTGACAAAAGGAAAAATACCAAGCCAATAAACATAGAAAAAAAACAGTTTTAAATAGCACACAGGGAGCAAGATTAAGGATATATTGTTCATGGGATGATTATGGAGAAATTATAAGTTAAAAGTAGTGCGAAACAGGTGTGTTTTTAATTTGATCTTTAAGGTGGTTGGGTCTGTGGTGTCCCAGATGTGTTGTGGGAGTGAGTTCCAACGGGAGGAGGCAACAACGGAGAAGGCTCTGTCCCCCAAGGTTTGATGCTTGGTACTTGGGACGGTCAGAGGTTTGCATCAGACAAGGGAGGGTACAAGGGGTGTAGGGGTGGAGCATGTCATTAAGGTAAGAGGGGGCCTGGTTATGGAGTGCTGTATGGGTGAGTAGGAGGATTTTAAATGTGATGGCCACATTTAAATGTGAGGCAACACCACCGCCTCGTCCAGTAAGACGGGGTTGATCAAGGTATTTGTCATCAGAGGGGGAGGCTTCGTGAGGGAAAAATAGTCCTTGTGGCTGTGCCAGGTTTCGGTGATACAGAGACAGTCCAGGTTCTTACCCATGATAAAATCATTCAGTGTGACTGCTTTATTATCGAGCGAGCGAATGTTATGAAGAGCAAGCTTAAGAACATGCTGCTGCGCTCCATGTTGTAAGCTGTGGGGGAGCGGAAAGAGGTTGTGTAGGGATCATTTGACTTGTTTCCATATTTAATGCGGGGAATGGGAAAATTATTAGAGAGAACATCAAGTTCAGTGTGGATGAGGTTGCTTTAATTGATCAAGGTGAGTTGGTTTTGAGATGGAAACAGTCTGACTGAAGTACCAGGTTGGATATTGGAAGGGGCAGCAGGAGGAGGCATTGAGCGCTGGGGCCTGTAGGGGGAGCTGCGTGCGGAGTGTAAACAGTCAATCATGTGGTTGACTGTTCCTGTAATTGACTGTTTATTATTAGTATTCATTTATTTTTCATTATTATTATCCATTCATCAGTATCTATGCCACTTATCTCTATTGGGGATGATTATCCTAGCTGACAATGGGCGAGAGCTGGGGTGCAACCTGAATTTGAAAGAGGGGTCTGGCTGCAGACCTGTACTGTCAGGACCCTTCGTTGCAGACCTGCACTCTCAGGACCCCTCCACTATGACGACCCGAAGTGATGTTTTTTCTCACATGTTCCAGTTTGTTTTTGCATTGAAGAGTGTGTGTGTGTGCGTGTGTGTGTGTGTGTGTGTGTGTGTGTGTGTGCGTGTGTGGGTGTGGGTGTGTGTGTGTGTGTGTGCGCAACATTATATTAATTGGAAAGAAATAACTTTTGGACCCTTGGGTATTTTTATGTTATCGTAGTTCAGGTAACAGTGGTTGGTGCTATTTAGACTAACTTTAGGATTAGCCATGAATGTAATATTTAGAAATACCTATGGGATAAGCTTGACATCAGGCTTTCATTGTTGTTGGCATTTTGACATGTATGGAAACACCCAAAGTGATCACTGTAAGTGGACTACTTCATTAGTATGAGCAAATTATTGAAACAAATCCAAATAACATTTTTTTTTTCTTTAGACCAGTGCGGTGGGCTGAGTGGTGGATCACTGCAAACAAGCAGCAGAATAAGTGCAGGCTCAGAGACATTTGTTTGCAGTCAAAGTACAGATGCCTGAAATTTCGCAAATGGACGTGAAATAAACTGAGGAGGCTATGCAGGAATGGCAAAGATGTTTGTCGACACCATGGATCCACAAGATGAAGAAAGCAAAGAATGCTCTCTGGAGCCTTTTAAGATATCTTTCTTAACATTGAAGATATGTGGATGTTCTGTGAGGAGGTAATGGATACTAGAGGGTACTTGGCATACTGTGAATAAAAGGGGAAAAATAAGACATCTTTGGAAGTTTGTTTTGTGTCTACTCTGTTTTCTCCTACAACAGAGGTTATTAGCCGTCTGGCTCATGTAACTAGGTACTTAGTATTTCACATTAAATACACAAAGGTAAGTTAATCCAAAATCATCAGCCCTCACCCTCCATTGGCAAATACGCATGGTCCGACAGACCAGGTAAGAAAATAGCAGAATAGAAAGCAATATTAAGCAACTATTGGATTAATTATGATGAGGTGTAAGAATTGCAAACACACATAAGGTATGCCTGTGTTAAAGATTTGAGTAAATCAAGATGTAAATGAGTCCAAACGTGCAGGATGTTACATTTTCAATGATAAATAATGGTATAAAAGCAAAGAACAGTCAGTAATTGGTTGAAGTGTAGAGGCATTTCATAATTCATGTTTAAGTATTGTTTGAAGGAGATCGTAACAATAGCTGTACATTTGGTTAGTAATTTTTATAGCCCTCATAGTGGTCATCCATTTTTGTATTTTCTGTTTGTTTGTGACCTTGACATTTACATGCATTTTTTTCCATTATTAATCTTACAGATTTTGTCGGATAGAAAAACAAAGCACTGGGCCAACCATTTAGTCTGACACAATGAAACACCTGTATGGAAACCTGATTGGCAAGAACACCAGGAAGTAAAGAACAATTTTAAAGAATGATTATAGGGCGTGTTACTAATCGAGAAATGGGTCACTTGGGTTCTCTGTTATTTCTTGTTTTTCTAAACTTCATAAAAGTCCTTGTTTGTTTTTCAAAACACATTGTGAATCAGACTCCAATCATACAGTCCTGAAATTTAAGATCAGGTCCACACACATTAGGCCTGCATGACATGAAGAAAATTTGAGGTTAAAAAGTTAAATGTGACAACTGTATGAGCATATGTGCCTTATTAAGCAGCAAAATTTGGTAGGCCAGAAACATTGATTCTTTTGACTGGGTTATAATCTGTGTAGAGTGCATGAATTTGTAGTCTGCAAAGACTTTTGTGTTTCAATTAAATTGTATCATAATTTTCAAGTCTGTGTACATGAGTAAGAGCAATGGTTTTCAGCTGGTAGTTCAGGGCCAAAATAGTAAGTCAATGAGCTCGTCTCTGTGGGTCACAAATGACAAATAGTTACAAAAGCTCACATAAAGAAGCCCTAAGAAAACATGAACCAATTTACACTTTCTTCACCATATTCACCTGTTCTACTGCTTGATAACACAGCAGCAAATCAGCAACTCAACAAGCATGGAGACAAGGCTAGGTCTGAAAACGTAGGACAATGTGGAGGTGTCCAAACATTTAGTACCTTGAGAGTCCACTTGAGGTTGGCTGCAGAAACCTGAAACCCAAATGATTGTGTGCAGAAAATATTTTTTACAACCTAAATAAACCTCTTTCCAACATGGTTCAAAAACATAGCTACAGTCTAAATACATAACCTATGTGCTCTCACTGTATACGTTATATAGCAGCTGTTTTTCTTACACTCAGGATTTATTGAGGATCTTAAGTTAAAATGACATGGATAGTATGGCAGAGTCCTTTACCAAAGAAACCTTCGTTAATTAAAGGGCTGACGTCATATGGCTTCTTCTGTTTCTTCAACAGGTTAATGGGTCCAACCCTAGCAAGGTGTGTCTAATAAAGTGGCCAGGGAGTGTAGGCTGGCAAAAACACCAGGAAGTAAAGAATGATTCCTATGAATGATTATAGGGCGTGTTACTAATTGAGAAATGGGTCACTTGGGCTCTCTGTTATTCCTTGTTTTTCTGGTGTTTATTATTTACTGCTCTAAACTTCATAAAAAATCCCTCTTTGTTTTTTAAACATATTGTAAAATTGGATTTCAATCATTCAGTTCCGAAATTAAAGATCAGGTCCACAAACATTAGGCCTGCGTGACAGGAAGGAAACGCCTGTTTTTCTTACATTGGGGATTCATTGAGGATCTCAAGTTATGACACATGGACTCACTATTGGTCACACAGTTCTAAGTCCTGCCTCAACATGGCCTCTGTCTGTGAGTAGGTTGATCTAAAGTTCTATTGAGATGACATGGACAGTATGGCAGCGTTCATTACAAGGCATCAACATCAATCCAAAGGAACCTTTGTTAATTAAAAGGCTGACATCACATGGCTTCATCTGTTTCTTCAACAGGACTATGGGCCCAACCCTAGCAAAGTGTGCCTAATAAAGTGGCCAGGCAGTTCAGGATGAATGGGATTTGTAAGTAACTGTAGTTTGTTTTTATTCATGTTTCACACACTGCTACAACTCTTTCTGAATTTGGGGTTGGTCATAAAGTTTCTTTATTTGATTCATTTGTATGATCATCTTCCTCGCGAAGTGCCTCACAGCAAGAAGGTTGCTGGTTTGATCCCCATGTTGGTCAGGGCCTTTCTGTGTGAAGTTCTTGTTGTTGCATGCACAGATTCTCTCCGGGCACTCTGGCTTCCTCCCACAGACCAAAAACATGTTCATTAGGTTAATTGGTGAGTCCAAAGTTGCACTTAGATGTGAGTGTGAGCATGAATGGTTGTCTGTTTCTCTATGCAGCCCTGTGATTGGCTGGAGAAAAGTTCAGTGTGTACCCTGCCTCTTGTCAAATGTCAGTATACATGATGGATGGATGGGTCTTCCTCTCTATTTGTCCTTTTTTTTGTGGGTTCCAGAGCGTGTACAGCTCATTTGATTTAATGTATGACTGGATAAATTAACACATTTGCAGGATGAGAATGACTGAAGGCAACAATCTGATTAAACAGCTCATCAAAACATTCATTAAAAATATGTTTTGTGTAATACTATGACATACATTTTAAAAGTGCATGTGAGAAAGCGACAATTCCCATCTATCTATTAAATGGGGATGCTGTTGAGCAAAGGGGTTTGTTCAGTGTCAGCAAGATGGAGCGATGCTGAAATGTGTAAACTTGTAAAGCCCGAGGTCTGGATCAACTCTGATCTGAGACTGATTGAAGCACCATGAAGTATATTGACTCATGGCTTTATGTGCCGACTCTGATTGAACTTTATGCTCTTGTCATTCTGATAGAAATCAATAACTCTTCACATCATATACATGGTACATCAATCATGTTTTTCAATAATGCCTTAGTCTTAAGGTATGTGCTGAATTTAGTTTGATTAATATGTTGGGTTTATGATTTAACAGAAGGACTTCCTGTATACTATGTTATAAATTCATGTTTCTGTGTTTTTCTGGTATTCCAACAAAAAATTAGGTCACCCATTTGGCCTGGCACAATGAAATACCTGTATGGAAACCTGATTGACAAGAACACCAGAACACAATGATTCCAAAGAATGATAACAGAGGCGTGTTAGTAATTGAGATCTGGGTCACTTTGTTTTTCTATTATGTTTTGTTTTTCTGGCGTTTATTATTTACTGCTCTAAACTTTAGAAAAATCCCTGTGTTTTTTCCTTAAAACATATTGTAAATCTGACTTCAATCATACAGTCCTGAAATTTAAGATCAGGTCCACACACATTAGGCCTGCATGACATGAAGAAAATTTGAGGTTACAAAGTTAAATGTGACAACTGTATGAGCATGTCTGCCCTATTAGATAGCACAGTTTGGTAGGCCAGAAACATTGATTCTTTTGACTGGTTTATAATCTGTGCAGATTGCTGGAAATTTGTAGTTTGCAAACACTGTTGTGTGTCAATTAAATTGTATCATAATTTTCAAGTCTTTGTGCATGAGTAAGAGCAATGTTTCACAGCATGAGCTGGTTTCTGTGGGTCACAAATGAGTGCCTAAAAAGAAAACGAAATGTTATGAATATAACTTCTGTTCCCTGAAGGAGAGGAACGAGGTACAACACATAGTATGGGATATCACGCCCCCGCGTGGCCTGACTGAAGACACCTTTATTCACGACTAGCAGATGACCTGTGGTGACGTATGTGAGGCCCGGCCTGCACATAAATACGTGCAACACCACAGTCATCCTTCAGTTCGATAGCCACTCTTCACCGAGCTTAGCTGCCATGGGGCAACCTCACATCTTACCTCGTTCCCCTCCTTCAGGGAACAGAAGTTATATTCATAACATTTCGTTCCCTTTCGTCGATTCACTCAGTACAACACATAAAATATGGGACATGTATACCCACAGAGCAGCCACCGAACCGGAGTCAAACCTCCAACACTCTAGTGCATCGTAGACCCAGCAGAAAGGACAGAGTGAGCCACTGAAGGGGCTGTCACATCCAAATGATAAAACCGAACAAAAGTGTGCAGTGAAGACCAACTGGCTGCAGCACATATATCACTCACAGGAACCCCTTTAAACAAGGCCCCTGAGGTTGCCATGCCGCTGGTTGAATGTGCCCTCACACCTTGGGGTAACGGAAGATCCCTGCTGCTGTATGCCAAGGAGATAGCCTCCACAATCCAGTGGGAAAGACGCTGCTTAAACAGTGCCTTGCCCCTAGCAAGATTAGCAAAACAGACAAACAACTGATCACATAGACGCATACCTCGGGTGCGGTCCATGTAAGTGCGTAGTGCATGCACAGGGCACAAGGAATGGAACCTCCTCTGCTCCTCTGACGTAAATGGAGGGGGGCAGTAGCTCAAGAGCTCAAAAGTCATAGAGCTATAGGCTGTGGGGATCATCTTAGGCAAATACGCCACATTCGGGCTTAATGTAACCTTAGATCCATCTGGAGTGAACTGGGTACAAGAGGGATGCACAGACAAAGCATGAAGGTCACCCACTGGCTTTGCTGAAGTCAAAGCAAGTAACATTACAGTCTTGTATGAAAGAAATTTCATATCTGCAGACTCAATAGGCTCAAATGGGGGTCCACAAAGAGCCTCAAGCACCAACGCTAAATCCCATGAGGGAACGCTGGGTTTAAACACAGGTTTCAGCCTGCGGACTCCCTTCAAGAAACGAATAGCAAGAGGGTGAGCACCTGGCGTCACTCCATCAAAGCCAACATGGCATGCAGATAGAGCTGCCAAATAGACCTTAATTTTTGAGAAAGAGAGACCCTTATCCAGCAGCTCCTGAAGGAATGTTAAAACATCCACAATAGAGCACTGAAATGGGAGTACATTTCGGTCCTGACACACTGCTCAAACACCCGCCATTTGTAAGCATATGAGCGCCACCGGGGAAGGTGAACAGCCAGCCAACTGATCTGCAGCACTCTGGGGGAGGGGCTGTCGCCCTCTGGCGTGCTGGAGGAGAACAGCAATACCGGCTTGCTCCGGTTTATTTGGTTTGTGATGTTTTGAGAACAAAACGAAACCTTTATTGAATTCAATAAATGCACATTTGGAACATTCACAACAGGCACCATTTCAGGGGGCTCTCTATGTGAAGGGGGGTTGTGCTTGGGAGACTGTGTCAGAGGAATACAGGGCCTTTTGGGACCAAACCACTGAACAAAATCTAAATGCGGCCTCTTTGGCGGCAACAACTGAAGGGCAGCAGTGTCTCCGTGCTGCTGGAGCCCCTCTTGAATTAATCCTAAAGCTAGGATGACTGCGACTTCTTCCTCCTGGGCGCCGATCCCCTCTGGAGGCCTGGTGGCGGACCCTTACTCCAAGCCGAGGGGCATGGATTCTGGGCAGGTGTTTGCTGCTTCACCGGCTGGGGTCCCAAACCTGTGGGTGTTGCGGTCCTCTTGGGAGGTGGCGGTGCCAGTCTGTGCAGATTAGCCGGCTGTTTGGGCTTAGCATCCCGCCTGGGGATAATGCTGTGCAAAGCCTCAGTTTGCTTTTTCCTCAGCTCAAACTTTGCCAGGGGGCACCTGTTAGCCAAGTTCCGCCAAACACATAGCTTGGTATGTTTGTATCATGGTGACAGAGCTCAGTGCCCAAGCCGTGCTAGCCTGTGTCTTGTAGATTTTTTCCAGCTGCGACGCGGAGAACCTGCATTGCTTGGACGGGACCCACACCATGGTTCTGGGCCCAGGGGCAGTAAGCTGCCAGGGACGCCTCCATTGGAGGCATGTTAACCAATCCAGCTTTTCAGCACATCCCAGGTCCCAAAAACGCTCCAGAGCCGGGCACTGTGGCGTGGGGTTAGAGAGCGGTTTGTTCCATGAGGAAGTGACGCTCCCCGATAAAGTCAGGGAACATAGGCAGGCTGTTTCTTAACAGCGGACTGGTTCGGGAGGGAGAAAAACCCCACTGTGAACCGCGACTGTTTTTAAGCCGGCGGACGGACGCGGGCCAATCCCACTTCCAGTTTCTCAGCTGCACGTCGGTACAGCGAGTGGAAGGATCGTGTCCACCTGGTCAACCGGCGCAGCAGCGGCGGTGCACTGACCTGATGACAACAGCTCCTGCTCATCCTCCGATAAGCCATGCATATCAGGCCGATGTCCAGCAGGTCATCGTCCTCCTGGAAACAGGGCTAGCTCGGTTAGCGGATGGCTAGCGCCCACGGAGGAGCCCAGCTCGCACTCGGCTAGCCCTTCAGCACACTCCATATGGTCTGCCCAGTTTTCAACGGGTACTTCGACCAAAAGCTCCTCGTCGCCGGACTCGGACGAAGCCGGGTCCCTCGACTCGGAGAGGAGGGGTCGTGCCGTGCAGTGGCTGCCTTTCCCAGCACTTTCTCCACAAACTTGACCCGCCTTTCCAGGGTTGAGCTCAGGAGCCGGTGACAGCACTCACACGACTCGGGCTCCGTCAACGCCCTCCTGGCGTGGACAATCCCCAGGCAGACGGGACATGCCTCGTGGAGGTCCTTATCGTGCAGAGAAAAGCCGCACCCCTGAGGACAGGGGCGAACAGAAGACTTTCCCTTCGCTTCCTTAAGCTTCGCGCTCATAACGAGACACGGCACTGGAGAGCAGGTGAAAGCAGGTGAAATTAGCGCTCCGCGGGTAGCCGATGGCTAACACCAACAGGGGCAGTTAGGCCAATTTCAAGCAGGCAGTAGCCAAAAACAAGACCAAGCTAACTTACAGCACTAAGTTAGCCTGACTCGGTGGAGGTGTTCTCAGCGAGGTGAAGAGCGTAAGAACTGAAGAATGACTGTGGTGTTGCACGTATATATGTGGAGGCGGGGCCTCACATACGTCACCACAGGTCATCTGCCTTAAAAGGCGTGAATAAAGGTGTCTTCAGTCAGGCCACGCGGGGGCGTGATATCCCATACAATATGTGTTGTACCGAGTGAATCGACTGAAAGGGAACCTAATATTTGCAAAAGCTTACATAAAGAAGCCCTAAGAAAACATTAATCCATTTACACTAACTCACCATGTTCACCTGTTCTACTGCTTGATAACACAGCAGCAAATCAGCAGCTTAACATGTTAAGCATGTAGACACGGCTAGGGTTGAAAATGGAGGACAACGTAGAAGTGTCAAAACCTGTAGTACCTTGGATGTCCACTTGAGGCTGGCTGCAGAAACCTGAAACCCAAATGACTGTGTGCAGAAAATATTTTTTTTACAACCTAAATAAACCTCTTTCCAACATGGTTCAAAAATATAGCTACAGTCTAAATACATAACCTATGTGCTATCACTGTATACATTATATAGCGCCTGTTTTTCTTGGATTGATTATTTATTGAGGATCTCAAGTTATGGACACATGGACTCGTTATTGGTCACGCAGTCTTAAGTCCTGCCTCAACAAAGCCTCTCTGTCTGTGAGTAGGTTGATCTAAAGTTCTATTGAGATGACATGGACAGTATGGCAGCGTTCATTACAAGGCATCAATTTAAAGGAAGATTTGTTAATTGAAAGGCTGACATCACATGGCTTCATCTGTTTCTTCAACCGGTCTATGGGCCCAACCCGAGCAAGGTGTGCCTAATAAAGTGGCCAGGGAGTTTAGGTTGAATGGGATTTGTAAGTAACTGTAGTTTGTTTTTATTCATATTTCACAGGCTACTACAACTCTCTCTGAATTTGTGGTTGCTCATATAGTTTCTTTATTTGATTCATTTGTATGATCATCTTCCTCTCCAAGTGCCTCACAGCAAGAAGGTTGCTGGTTTGATCCCCATGTTGGTCAGGGCTTTGCTGTGTGGAGTTTACATGTTCTCCCTGTGCATGCACAGGTTCTCTCCGGGCACTCTGGCTTCCTCCCACAGACCAAAAACATGTTCATTAATTGGTGCCTCCAAAGTTGCACTTAGGTGTGAGTGTGAGTGTGATCATGAATGGTTTTCTGTTTCTCTATGCAGCCCTGTGATTGGCTGGAGAAAAGTTCAGTGTGTACCCTGCCTCTTGTCAAATGTCAGTATAAATGATGGATGGATGGATGGATCTTCCTCTCTATTTGTCCTTTTTTTGTGGTTTCCACAGCATGTACAGCTCATTTGATTTAATGTATGACTGAATAAATTAACACATTTGCAGGATGAGAATGACTAAAGGCAACAATGTGATTAAACAGTTCGTCAGAACAGTCATTAAAAATATGTTTTATGTAATACTATGACATACATTTTAATAGTGCATGTGCAGGAGTAAGCAACAATTCCCGTCTTCCTTTTAAATGGGCAGCTGTTGACCAAAGGGGTTTCTTCAATGTCATCAAGATGGAGCGATGCTGAAATGTGTAAACTTGTAGAGCTCCAGTTCTGGTTCAACATTTGATATTGATTGAAGCACCATAAAGTATTTTGACTCTTGGCCGAATTTGCCAGCTCTGATTGAACTTTATGCTCTTGTCATTCTGATAAACATCAGTAACTCTTCACATCATATACATGGTGTATCAACCATGTTTTTCAATGGTGCCTTAGTCTTAAGGTATGTGTTGAATTTAGTTTGATTAATATGTTGGGTTTATGATTTAACAGAAGGACTTCCTGTATACTGTGTTATTAAACTCATGTTTCTGTATTTTTCCGGTAGTCCAGCAAAAAACTAGGTCACCCATTTGGCCTGGCACAATGAAACTCCTGTATGGAAACCTGATTGACAAGAACACCAGAACACAATGATTCCAAAGAATGATAACAGGGTGTGTTAGTAATGGAGATCTGGGTCACTTTGTTTTTCTATTATGTTTTGTTTTTCTGGCGTTTATTATTTACTGCTCTAAACTTTAGAAAAATCCCTGTGTTTTTTCCTTAAAACAGATTCTGAATCGGACTCCAATCATAAAGTCCTGAAATTTAAGATCAAGCCCACACACATTAGACCTGCATGACATGAAGGAAATGTGAGGTTACAAAGTTAAATGTGACAACTGTTTGAGCATGTCTGCCTTATTTAGTAGCAGAATTTGGTGGGCCAGAAACATTGATTCTTTTGATGGGTTTATAATCCACACAGAGTGCATGAATTTGATGTCTGCAAACACTGTTGTGTTTCAGTTAAATTATATCATAGACTGAATCATATCATTGTAATTAAATTATATTATCTTTTATCTCCTATTTCCTTTTGTCTTTCAGTCGTTTTTTTCTTTCTTTCTTCCTTCTTATCTCAGGTGTTGTTAATCTTTTATTTATTTTGCTCTCTGTTTCTGTCATTTCTGGCTCTTACGTGCCTTTCCTCTACTCTGTTTTAAGTCTTATACATCTGTGATTGTATTCCTCAAATTTCTCTTCTATTTTTCTTTTATCCTCATGTTATCTGTTAATTTTGTCTGTAAAGTACTTTGTAACCCTTTTTGAAAAGTGCTATATAAAAAAAGTTTATTATTATTATTATTATTATGAGTCTTAAATCTGTGGCATGGGAAGAGCAATGGTTTACAGCTGGTTGTTAAGGGCCAAAATGGTTGGTCAATGAGCTGGTTTCTTTGGGTCACAAATAAGTACTCGAAAAGAAAATCTAAAAGTTGCAATAAGCTTACATAAAGAGGCCCTAATAAAACCTTTATCTATTTATACTTCACTAGATACACCTGTTCTAAAAGTAGTACATCATACTTGGTGTATCAACACTGTCAATGACCCAATTATGGGCCTCACCAATGAATGCATCACATGTTCCTTGACATACCAACAGAGGTATAAATATTCACAGTCACAGGGAGAAATACAACCTCTCCAATCCTGGACTCTCAAGGTTAAGCCAAGGTGAGTGAGGAACAATGATGATTTTAAGTTTTTGTGGATTTCATTTCAGTGTGTAGAAAAAAAACTGAATGTTAGACACATTTTAGTCATTTTTGCTGCCTAGACTTATTCTTCTGGGTTTAATTTGCAAAAACTTAAAGCATTTAATTCCAGTTTTAGTTTACATTTTTAATTGTTTTCTCTCTTTAATACAACTGATCACAAACTGATCAGTAAATATACTTGAATGTCACTCTTTCTAATGCAGCATCAATACATTAACTAATTAATCGAAACTAAAGAACATGCAGCCAAACCTTGAGTCAAGAAATTTAGGGAATGGTCTCATATTTAGTAGGTTATTTTTTTAATATTAACACCTTTATTGATATGAACAAACACGACTTAAGTGATACCACCATTATTTTAGTTCTATGTAAACGTCATCTATTAAATCGAAAAAAAATCATACTTGCTTTTACGTGATGTCAACTTTAACTTCTCTTCTGTTTATGTTTAACTCTCTTTTTCACACTATTGATCCATTTAATCATTTAAGCTTCCCTGTTCCATCGTTGCTTGTTCTTTTCTAGTTTTCCATATTAATTCATTTTTTTATTTCTATTCTTATTGTAAATTGTTTATGCTGCTTTGCTCGTATTTGTTCTCATGTTTTATCCATATAACTTGCATGTCATTTTCATCTCATTTTGAATATTTATTAGGCGTTTCTTGCTCTAGTTTGAGCTGTATCTGTTTTAACCCTTTTATAACTTTTATAACTTTTAATTTTCCAGTATTGCTTTCATGTCTGGACACTGCTTTTTGCTTTTTTGCTGTTGCTTACTGTCTGAAATTCCTTATTTCTTTTCATTTTATTTAGTTTTATCTTATTTCATTTTGTTATTTTTTATTTGGGCCTTGTGGTCTCTTTTTATGTTCATGTTTCCATGACATTTTAATCAGATTATTATTGTTCTTTCTTGTTTACTTTGTTAAGTTATGCTTGTTGGTTTGTTTGGGGTTTTTTACGTCTCCTGTGAGGTATGCCTTTGATTTTTTTTGTCAAAGCACTATGTAAACCTTTTTTTTTTGGAAGAGCTATACTTATAAAGTTATTATTATGATAATCCACAGCTGTAATGAGTGTTATTTTGTCATAGTTTTTTATTTATATATGATAAAAAAGACAATCAGTGTATATTCTAACAGAAGTGCTGGAAAAACATTACCAGAACAATTACAATGTCATGGATCTTAAATGCCTAACAGCCCAACCCTGTCATTTTAGTTTAGTTTTGTCCGATTGACTGAAAAAAAAACCCTTTCTTGTCAGAGTTTTGATCATCAAAGATTCATTTTTAGTGAGTAATCATCTGTTTTTGTCATTAAAGAAGTAATTGCCAAACATTTTTCACTATATTTTTGCTGAGGAATGTAAGGTCAATTCAAGGAAGGTTAAAGTGCTGAAATTCATGTATTGTAAGAAACATAATTAACTTTGACTTTCTCTTTTTTTTCTTTTCCAGGAGGTTGTTGTGAGCAAAAATGATGTTTCCAGGGGGGTTGTTATTGCTCCTGATTTTTCAGATTTTCACTGCAGGCACCACAGGTAAACAATCTGACTTCTTCTTATCATGTCTGTGACAATATAGTTCCTTCAGAAATATATTGATTTACTCTGTTATGGCACTACAACTACATATTGATCTATTTTAAGTTGTCACTGCTCCTTAACTGATCGAAACTTCTCACTGCAACAATTAATTTATTTATTTACTCACTGATCATTAACTGCTCATTAGATGTTAAATTATTAAGTAAGTATTGCACCTTAACCTTTTATCAACTATTGCCTCACTACTCAGTGATTATTCTTTACATATTCACTCAGCTGTTTGTCCAGTACTGCACCCTAACTCCACTTGTCTGTGTTCTCTCTACTCAGTATCTGTATTTTAGATATTTATTCATTGAGTGCTGCATCATAACCATTTCCCAGACTTTTTAATCACTGTATTTGTTCATTTGGCATTATATATATTTTTTTTTCATCCAGTACTTCACCCTAAATGTTCACTTATTTTTATATATTATATTAGAGCATTTCCAGAGTGTGCCAGTTTCTCTCTCAGGCCAATGCAGAGACTTTTATTCATGCTTTTATTACCTGTAGGATTGATTATTGTAATGCTCTTTTTTCTGGTTCCGAAAAACAACATCTCTTAACTTCAACTGCTCCAAAATTCAGCTGCACGCATGCTGACGAAGACCAGAAAGAGAGCCCACATTACACCAATTTTAAAATCTCTGCACTGGCTACCTGTATATTTTAGCATTGATTTTAAGGTTCTTTTACTAGTTTTTAAATCCCTGAATGGTCTTGCTCCTTTTTATTTATCCAATTTGCTTTTACCCTATGAGCCAAGTGGAGCCTTCAGGTAACGGCCTTTTGATAGTACCCAAAGTTAGAACTAAAACATACGGTGAATCTTCATTTCAATACTATGGCCCTCGTTTGTGGAACAGTCTGAAGACCTGAGAGCAGCACCTACTGTTCATATTTTGGTTTTTTTATGCTGAAAATTTTATTAGATTTTTACATCAAGTACAATTATTTTATCAATTATTCAGTACTTGTATAACAAAAAAGGGAAAAATAAATAAAAAAAATAAATAAAAAAATAAATAAAAAAATAATAAAGAAGAATAAAGAAGAAATAAGGCTTAGATAAACAAAAAAGGGAAAAGGAACAGGACAATAAATAATTTTGCAAAGGTTAAAATCAAAGCTTGGTGACAATGGACACACCAGCATGACATGATGGAAAGTAAACAGGTTTCTCTCCTATATAGACCTTGGGGAAGGAGGCTACCAAATGTCTGTTGCTGATAAAATTTCTAAAGCTTCACTAATCACCCACACCTCAGTTTGCATCACTAATACTAACCAGATATCGTTCCCACTTCATATTGTAGTATTCTGTTCTGTTTATAAGTCTAAATGATAGACCCTCCAGAGCAGCCAGTCTACCCAAGAGACTATGCCAGAGATTAACCGAGGGGGCAAAGGGACTCTTCCATTCCAACACAATTAGCTTACATCCAACATCAGTGCAGTTTGGACCCATTCTGCCTCAGGGGGAGGGAGTTCCCCAAGGGGCATTAGGTCCCCGAGAATAAACAGACCTGGACAAAAGGGTATGTTATACTTAATAATATGCACTAAATTTCCGTGGATGTCAGACCAAAAGTCCTGTATCTTGAAACAACTCCATAGCATATGAGTTAATGTACCTTGTTCGTTATTGCATCTCCAGCACTGTGGAGTTTGTACTAATTTCACTCTGTACAGTCTTGATGGAGTCCAATACACTCTGTTCAAAATCATAAACTGAACAAGTCTGGTTTTAAGATCCCAGGACATCTTTTTCATGTTGCGTAGAATCCTGTTCCATTCCCCCCCTGTATATTTTACATCCCAGGATGATCTTAGTGTTGATCTGCCCTTATCTAATGATTTCAAAAGCATTGCGTAACATAGAGAGGCCTCGTGTCCTTTGCCAAAAATCTCTATTTATCGTGATAGGAAGCTTAAAGTAGGGGGCTGTGATGTGATGGACCCGAAGGTGTGGAGTAACAGATGTCTCAGTTGTAAATATTTCCAGAACTGACTCTGTGGTAAATGAAACTGTGTCTTTAAACAATTAAAGGACTTAAGTGTGCCTCCCTCATACAGGGAGGCACACTTAAGTCCTTTAACATTGGGTGGATGCCTTTATCCACCCAGTGTCTCCAGAGGAAAGGTGACTTCCCCAAGCAGAGTTTAGGGTTGAGCCAGATGGAGGCTTGAGAGTGAAGATAGGGATTAAACTTGTGTGTGAATGCCATCCTTTTCCACAACCACTGGATATGTGAAAATATAGGGTGTGCTTGAGCCTCTGGTGGGAGTTTAGTGGTGAGGAGGTATATAGGGGGGAGTGGTCTGCTGAGAAATTTCTGAAGGTCAAACCATGGAGGGGCTCTCTCTGGAGGTAAAGACCAGTGAATCATATGCCTGATAGAGAATGCATAGTGATATAGTAACAAGTTTGGGACACCCAATCCACCTCGATAAACAGGTCTTTGTAATTTTTTTTAATTTAGCCTGGGACGAACTGTTCATATTTATAAAAGCAAACTCAAGACCTACCTTTTTAATCTGGCTTTTAGCTGATAATATTTATTATTATCATTATTTAATCATATTTATGTATTCATTTTAACCCTCTAGATATGTTTTCTTTCTCAATTTCAGCTCAGATTTATTGTTTAGAATTTTATTACCGGTTCATTGATTTTCTTTCCACCATCTTACCTCAGTACATTTTATCTCATTTTAACCATATTATTATTTAAAATTGTATTTTATTTACCTATTTATTTTCTTATATGTTTATTCATTTATTTTAATCTAATATCTTATCAGGATTTTTTATTGTTATTTGAGTCTTAGCTCCAGTGTTTCCTCATTTTTAATTAAAGATGGCGTTTCCTCAGTCTTCTTATGTTTTTTGTTAGAATCTCTTCCTCATGTCTTTATATATGTGTGTGTTACTGAGTGTGTGTGCTGTATGTGGACTGTGAGGGTGGGTGGGGTTGTATTTTTCATTGTATTCAATTTTCTACTTTTTATTTATTTTAATTTATTTTGTTTCTTTATTTCTATGTGAAGCACTTTGTGCTACAACATTTTGTATGAAAAGTGCTATACATATGAAGTTTGATTGATTTATTGATTATTTATTTATTTACTCTCTGCTCAATAACTGTATTTCAGGTATTTATTCATGAAGTGCTGCATCATAACCATTTATGAAAAAGTACGGGCCAGCATCATATTGCAATATTTTATGCTGCACAATACTGTAGCAGTATTTTACAGCTCAATGAAATATTATTAATAAAAAAATATATAGAAATTTAGGACATTTGTTTTAGAGATGCACATTATTGGATTTTTGCCAGTATCCCATTTACTTATATTTCCAAACTCATGATTGCCAACATCTTAACTACAATAGACCTATTCTTTGCATAGTAACAGTCCATTTGTGGAAAAAAATGATTTGAAGCAAGAAAAACAAATTTTATGTTAACTCTCTTGAGTAAGTTGTACTTTTGATCTAACAAGGTGGACATGCAGTGATGAAGAGGTCAACCATCATGGTTCAACTGTGCGTTTTGCAAATATTACAGCCAATATCTAAGGTATTTATGGCCAGTATTTGTGGTCAAAATACTGATTGTTAATATCAGCAAAAATTTTCACATCTGCCAATACTGATAATCAACTTATCAGTATTTGCAGATAATCTGCCATTACTAGTCCAATAATATCATGTGTCCTTAGTTTGATTTGTACAGCCTTTCAGCCTCCCACCTCTGGTCGGCAGTAGGCATTTCTTCATTTCACTCTCTGTCCCTCTGTTACATTTATTGTTAGTTTTTCTTTCTCTGGGACGGACAGTAGAATTAATTTCTTCTTGCAGGGAACCTAATTTATATAATTTACTCTGAAACTATATTTTTATTCAAATGGTATGGTGGATCCAAATGTGATCTCTTTAAAATAGACTTTTTAGGAAAAAACGTGCTTCTGCATCATTGCTGATGATGAGGTATATGTGGCAAAAAAATCAAATGTACATTTCTGGATGATTGTGATAATCTGTACTAATAAACCAAATTTCAAAAAATGTTTTTAGGCTTAATTGAAAGGGGAGAGTAACAAACGAATAAGATAATTTGGAACTACAAGATGGCGGTTCAACTTAGAAGCAACTACAATATTCATAACGTCTTGTTGTGACCTGTTGTTGAAGATTTTCCTCTTAATTAAATGACCTGATCAAGTTGGTCCTCATAGCTGTGGCAGCAGTGTATGAATTATTGATTATTAAATCAATCAGAAATACTTTCAATCAGGTTGCTGGACATTTTTGTAGTCCTTGTTAGCAGTTAGTCAGCAACCATCATTTTAAACACACAACGGTTTAAGATTCAAAAGCAGGCAACATCAGATTTTTATTAATTCCTGTAAAACATTAAAAATCTCATGTGCTTGTGTTCACCACAGACTTTATTTCACATATTTATCGAAAACATTTATTCTATGCAGGGTTGGGAACCAGGAAGTGCTAAATGCTAACTCACTTCTACCTTCTACATTTTTGACTCATCCCTGCACCACTCTATTACACCACGCTGTGACCTCTTGTTTTAGAAATTCTACCCAATCCAATGACCTGATCAACATGGTCAACATTTTTTTTTTTTTATGTATATATATATATATCCTAAAGAATAGCAATTTTGGAGATAGGAGGTTTGTGCCTGACAGCAACGACATATCACATGATTCCAGGCAATACACAGCCCAAAGATTTACTCAGTGCTCAATAACTGCATAATAAGTGTTTATTTAATAGGTTATTCAGGACTCAACATTGACTTAACTCATAATAAACTTTATTATTTACTGAAACAAAACAATTATTCATCATGAGAGGAGCACTAAACCAGTTAAACCTTGTACTTAAAACCATAAAGCTATACCTTAGCTTTCTCTATACACGCTCCACGCTAGGGTTGGTATTGATCCGTGCCTTAAATCAGTGGTAAATTACACTAATAAAACAATTATCTATTAAGCAGTTTTTTTTTCACTGCTGATTGGCTGATGTGCCGTGCCTCTGTGTATAACCAGAGCGTGTTACCAGTCGGATGGTGCCATGGCTGGGACAAAATATGGCCAAGTGTAAACAATGGGACTTCATCATAAACTTCAATGTTTTTTGTGACATCAGTCTGAATCGGATCAGCACCAAAATTAAGTAGCGTCTTCCTTGGACCAAACCGCACCTCTGGCAAAATTTTCATGCAAATCCATCCAGTAGTTTTGGCGAAATCATGCTAACAGACGAACAGACAAGCAAACAGACGGACTCCAGCGAAAACATAACCTCCTTGGCGGAGGTAATGAAAGAGGACATGCAACACTGACATGTTACAGCTGGATTCGAACCTTTGACCTTCAAAATTAACATGGAGTAACTCTTCAAACTTAGTTTGAAGAGTTATGTGACAATTATCACATAATCAATAGCACCTGGATTTGGACAGACATTGTATAACATCTGAACTGATCCATTTTTTAATTGAAGAATTCAGAACTTTTAAACTAAAAAATTGGTTTAGTTTTAGGTCCATTGAGAACTTTGATTTTAAAAGAAAGTGCTTTCTTTTTTCAACATGAGCAGGTACAGTGAGATCATCATAGTTTCCTGTAGAAATCCATCATGAAGTTTCCATCAATGAAGTCCTGGAGCAGTGTGTTAGCAAGTGTTCTTTTGAAAATGTAATGACTCTTTAAAGTTCACTTCAGTCTTTTGTGTTGTAGAAAAAAAATTTCCAAATTTATTGTGCTTGTGTTCACCATTTGGGCATTTATCCTCTAAACTTTAACAAATCAGACAGCCAGATCAGAGGATCAGTGAAGTTAAAATGTTCATCACTTCTGCATTATTACACATGAGATCAGTTTTCTTTCCATACAGATTACATTTAAACAAGACAATTAATCACTCAATTTCTCATCTCCTTTTAGTTCAACAGGACACCAGCTCACCTGTTGACGGTGACATCCGCCTGCATGGAGGGAACAACAGCTGCTCTGGCACAGTGGAGGTCTTCTTTCATGGACACTGGGGGACGGTGTGTGGTTATGCCTGGGGCATAAATGATGCTGAGGTGGTGTGCAGACAGATGGGCTGTGGCAGGGCAGTGTCAGCACCACCATATGCTTATTTTGGACCTGGCACTGGACCCATCTGGTTTGATGGTGTCAATTGCAGTGGCAATGAAACCAGTCTTGATGAGTGCCCACACGGAGGGATTGGAAACCATTACTGTGATCACTATTATGATGCTGGCGTTTTCTGTGAAGGTAACTGATTACACTCACTACAGAGAAACACAGACTCTCTCAGCTGATATTTGACAAGAAAAACAACCTTTTGTGACACAAATGTGAAAAATTAGGTGATGAACATTTGTTTTTAGTGGACAGCAAGTATTATGTGTGTTTTAAATTTGAGAATATACAAATGACTTCAGTCTTTAAGTTTCATGAATAAATGACAGGATATGTAGCACTGACATGTGACAGCTGCAGCTGGGCTCGAAACTATGACTTTCAGAATAATATGGAGTAACTCTCCAAACTTAGTCACAGACAATTATCACATTATCATTAGCATGGTTTTTGACAGTCATTGTATAACATCTGAACTGATACATTTTTAATTGAAGAATTTAGAACTTTTTAAATAAAAAAATAAGTTTCATGTCCATTAAGAACTTTGACTTAAAAAATTAATGTTTTTTTTTTTTGTTTGTTTGTATTTTTGTCCGTTTTTTAATGAGCCAGTCCTTACGGATCAATACAGATTTCTCAAGAAATCCATCATTAAGTTTGCATCAGTGAAGTCCTAGAGCAGTTTATTAGCAACTGTTCTTTTGAAAACATAATTACATATTAAATTTTACTTCAGTCTTGTTTTGTGTTGTAGAAAAGTAATAACCAAATGTATTGTGCTTGTGTTCACCATTTGGGCATTTATCCTCTAATCTTAAACAAAACCAGTCAGCCAGATCAGGGGATCAGTGAAGTTAAAATGTTCATCACTTCTGCATTTTTGTGGGAAGAAAATGTTACTGCATCACTGAATAACTCATGAGATCAGTAGCCTTTATTTCCATTCAGATTATATCAAAAACAAGTCAATTAATCACTCAATTTGTCAACTCCTTTTAGTTCAACAGGACGACACCAGCTCAGCAGTTGACGGTGACATCCGCCTGCAAGGAGGGAACAACAGCTGCTCTGGCACAGTGGAGATCTTCCTTCATGGTTACTGGGGGACGGTGTGTGATTATGCCTGGGACATAAATGATGCTGAGGTGGTGTGCAGACAGATAGGCTGTGGCCGGGCAGTGTCAGCACCACTTTACGCCTTTTATGGTCAGGGCTCTGGACCCATCTTCTTTGATGATGTCAGCTGCAGTGGCAATGAAACCAGTCTCAATGAGTGCCAACATGGAGGGATTGGAAACCATTACTGTGGTCACTATTTTGATGCTGGTATCGTCTGTGAAGGTAACTGATTACACTCACTACAGAGAAACACAGACTCTCTCACCTGTTATTTGACTGGAAAAACAAACTTGCAGGACACAAATGTTAATAGTAGTATATTATGAACAAGGTTATTTTTTGTGGGCAGCAAGTATTATGTGTATTTTATCCCCTTAAAACTTGTTGTATCATATTTGGTACATTCTTTTATTATACTTCTATTTAATCAATATGATCAACAAATGACTAAAAAAACATCAGAATACAAACAGATAAATGATGACAATGTCCTCAAATGGATTATCACTTTGATTATATATATATATATGTTAAAATGTTCATCACTTCTGCATTTTTGTGGGAAGAAAATGAAACTGCATCTCTGAATAACACATGAAATCAGTAGCCTTTCCATACAGATTACATTTAAACAAGAAAATTAATCACTCAATTTCTCAACTCCTTTTAGTTCAACAAGACGACAGCAGCTCAGTGGTTGACGGTGACATCCGCCTGCATGGAGGGAACAACAACTGCTCTGGCACAGTGGAGATCTTCCTTCATGGACACTGGGGGGCAGTGTGTGATGATTTCTGGGACATAAATGATGCTGAGGTGGTGTGCAGTCAGATAGGCTGTGGCATGGCAGTGTCAGCACCAGGACATGCCTTTTTTGGTCAGGGCACTGGTCCCACCTGGTTGGATGATCTGAACTGCAGAGGCAATGAAACCAGTCTCAGTGAGTGCCCACATGGAGGGACTGGAAACCATAACTGTCTTCACCCTGAGGATGCTGGTGTCGTCTGTGCAGGTAACTGATTACACTCACTACAGTTAAACACAGACTCTCTCAGCTGATATTTGTGGGTGATAGATGAAGTCATTTTTTCCATATATGTGTTCTGTTTAAAGATTTTTCCATTGTGCAACACCGAGGTGGGCTTTTGATTCCCAGTTTTGGAGGACTGTTTTCTTGGTGATAGCTAGAGCTGTAGAGAATGAACTAGAGGTGTGGTTATTGAGTTGTAATGTTGATAAGTCTCCTAAAATGCTAAGGTTCGGGGATAAAGGGATGCAGCAGCCCAGTATGGAGGATAAGTGATCTGTGACTTGGACCCAAAAGTGCTTGACTGAAGTGCAGTGCCAGAAAGCATGCAGCAGTGTGTCTGTTGTGTTGAGTGAACAGTGAGTGCATTTTTCAGATTTGCTGAAGCCCATTTTTTATAGTTTATCACCTGTGTAGTGTGCTCTGTGGAGGATTTTATACTGGATCAGTTGTGAATTTGTGGTTTTATTGAAGACAAAATTGTTTTCACAGATTTGGATCCAGAATTCAGCATTGGTGTTGATTGATAGGTCCTGGTCCCATTTGAGTGTTGGGAGTGAAATTGAGGTATCTATGGTGGAGAGGAGAATGTAAATTCTTGGTGGCATTTTTTTGATTCCATTTATTTCAAGAAGATTTTTTTATTGTGGCAGAATGAGTTTGGTAATGATATTGAATAATTTCCTAATTGTGGCTTTTAATTTAAGGTATTGGAAGAACTGATTATTGCCAATGCCAAAGTTCTGGACCAATAGGTGGAAATGTGTAAAATGTGAGTCTTGGATAATGTGGTGAAGGTGCATGATTTCATAGTTCTTCCAAGTGGGGAAGTTTAGTGGTTTATTGTTGATTGTGAAGTCAGGGTTATTCCAGATTGGTGAGTGGGTAGATGGTGAAACTGCAGAATTTGTAATCTGAAGTACTTTGCACCAAGCTGTCAGAGCTGAGGACTATGGATTTATTTAGGAAACAGGGATCTTTCTTAATAATCTGACTAATCAATGGATTGCGATGCGATGGAAGGTGATGTGTTTGGAAGTGTCGGGGGGGATCTTCAGTTTGTCGCTGAGGAAGGTCTTCATTGTTGTTTCGGGTTTGGATGATGATCGGTCAGCGGGTTCAGGTATTCCAATGAATATGAGATGGTCACGCATGGAGCAAGCTTATAAGTCCAGGACAGTTTCTTAGTGGCGGTAAATTTATTGTAAGGGTCTGAAAGGAAGATTTAAACTGTTTATTTTCCGTAGTGAGTGTGAGGATCTGTTCCTGTGTTAATTCTAGACTCTGTTTTAAACCTTGAAATTCTTTATGTAGTATTTCAACTAGAGCAAGCCGAGTGTCCAGGGCATGTAGTTTATCGTCAATGGAGAGGAGTGTGTCACAAACCTCTGTGTAGTTGAGCGAAGATTCGGTCTGGGTGGAGAGTCGTTGAATGAGTCCGGGGACCGAGCCCGCTTGGCAGAGGGAGAGGGGGTGGTGGAGTTGTTTTTTCCTTTCTTTTTTCTCATCACGCAGTGAAGTTGGTAAGAGTCGTTGATATACCTTCCTAAATCATCCAGTTAGTCTAGTTTGTCGGCGGTGGAAGGAATATAATAGTTGGCTTAACTATGAAGATTGGTAGCGTTGAGTATTCAGTAGCGGTGGCCAGGAAACGCCATCTTTGTTCACACCAAGATCTCACGAGAGTCAGGAGTCAAAGCGTCATCCTCCAGTCACCGATCGCTCATCCTCCAGTCACCGCTCCATTAAGAACTTTGACTTAAAAAATTAAAGTGTTTTTTTTTTTTTTTATCTCTCTCTGAATGAGCAGGTCCTTATTGATCATCATAGTTTTCTGTAGAAATCCATCATGAAGTTTCCATCTCTGAAGTCCTACAGCAATGTGTTAGCAAGTGTTCTTTTGAGAATGTACTTACTCTTTAAATTTTACTTCAGTCTTATTTTGTATTGTAGAAAAATAATGTCCATATTTACTTTGCTTGTGTTGACCATTGGGCATTTATCCTCTAATCTTAAACAAAATCAGTCAGCCACATCCGGGGATCAGTGAAGTTAAAATGTTCATCACTTCTGTATTTTTGTAGGAAGGAAAATGAAACTGCATCACTGAATAACACATGAAATCAGTAGCCTTTAATTCAATACAGAATACATAAAAAACAAGTCAATTAATCACTCAATTTGTCATCTCCTTTTTGTTCAACAAGACGACAGCAGCTCAGTGGTTGAGGGTGAAGTCCGCCTGCATGGAGGGAACAACAACTGCTCTGGCACAGTGGAGATCTTCCTTCATGGACACTGGGGGACGGTGTGTGATTATGCCTGGGACATAAATGATGCTGAAGGTGGTGTGTAGACAGATAGGCTGTGGCCGGGCAGTGTCAGCACCAGGACATGGCTTTTTTGGACCGGGCAGGGGACCCATCTTGTTGGACGATGTCAGCTGTGACGGCAATGAAACCAGACTCAATGAGTGCCAACGCGGAGGGAATGTAGACTATTACTGCGATTACTATAATGTTGCTGGTATCGTCTGTGAAGGTAACTGATTACACTCACTACAGAGAAACACAGACTCTCTCAGCTGATATTGACTGGAAAAACAACCTTGCAATGACACAAATGTTAATAGTAGTATATTATGAACAAGGTTATTTTTTGTGGGCAGCAAGTATTATGTGTATTTTATCCCCTTAAAACCTGTTGTATCATATTTGGTACATTCTTTTATTATACCTCTATCTAATCAATATGATCAACAAATGACTAAAAAACATCAGAATACAAACAGATAAATGATGACAATGTCCTCAAATGGATTATTACTTTCCACAGTCACCTAATGTATCAAATGAAATACAATACATATGTACATAAATATATGTATATGTATGTGTATATATATATATATATGTATGTGTATATATATATATGTATGTGTATATATATATATATATGTGTGTACATATATATATAGATAGATAGATAGAAAGATAGATAGATAGATATAGATATTGATATACATATATACATATATATACATACAATAATACATATATATTATGGATTTCAGTGAAAAGTAAAATAAACATTTCAGCCCCCAAAATTAGAATTTTCTGGCTATAATTTGTGTTTTCAGGCTTTAAGAGGTTAAAATTGGTATAATACAAATGACTTCAGCCTTTTAGTTTAATAAATGACAGAGGACATGTAACAATGACATGTGGCAGCTGGGCTCAAACCTATGACCTTCAGATTAATATGGAGTAACTCTCCAAACTTAGTCACTGACAATTATCACATGTTTATTATTACCTGGATTTTGGACAGAAATTGTATAACATTTGAGCTGATCCATTTTTTAATTGATAAATGAAGAACTTTTTAACTAAAAAATTAGTTTAGGTCCATGTCCATTAAGAACTGTTTTCAACATTAGCAGGTAGAGAGTGATCATCATAGTTTTCTGTAGAAATCCATCATGAAGTTTCCATCTCTGAAGTCTTGGAGCAGTTTTTTAGCAAGTGTTCTTTTGAAAATATAATTACTCGTTAAATTTTACTTCAGTCTTATTTTGCGTTATAGAAAAATAATGTCCAAATTTATTGTGCTTGTGTTCACCATTTGGGCATTTATCCTCTAATCTTAAACAAAATCAGACAGCCAGATCAGGGGATCAGTGAAGTTAAAATGTTCATCACTTCTGCATTTTTGTAGGAAGGAAAATGAAACTGCATCTCTGAATAACACTTGAGATCAATAGCCTTTCTATACAGATTACATTGAAACAAGACAATTAATCACTCAATTTACTCAACTCCTTTTAGTTCAACAAGACAACAGCAGCTCAGCAGTCGAGGGTGACATCCGCCTGCAAGGAGGGGACAACAGCTGCTCTGGCACAGTGGAGGTCTTCTTTCATGGACACTGGGGGACAGTGTGTGATGATTTCTGGGGCATAAATGATGCTGAGGTGGTGTGCAGTCAGATAGGCTGTGGCACGGCAGTGTCAGCACCACGTTACGCCAGTTTTAGTCAGGGCACTGGACCCATCTGGTTGGATGATATCCATTGCACAGGCAATGAAACCAGTCTCAGTGAGTGCCCACATGGAGGGACTGGAAACCATAACTGTCATCACTACGAAGATGCTGGCGTTTTCTGTGCAGGTAACTGATTACACTCACTTCAGTTAAACACAGACTCTCAGCTAATATTTGACTGGAAAACAACCTTGTGTGACACAAATGTCAATAATAGTATATTGTGAACAAGTTTTTTTTTTAGTGGACACCAACTATTATGTTTATTTTAAATTTGAGATTACACAAATGACTTCAGCCGTTAAGTTTAATAAATAAAAGACAGAGGACATGCAACACTGACATGAGACAGCTGGGCTCAAACCTATGACATTTCAGATTAATATGGAGTAACTCTCCAAACTTAGTCACTGACAATTATCACATTATCACTAGCGACTGGATTTTGATAAGACATTTAATAACATCTGAACTGATCCATTTTTTATTGAAGAATTTAAAAAATTAGAGTGTTTTTTTATGAGCAGGTCCTTATTGATCATCATAGATTTCTCTAGAAATCCATCATGAGGTTTCCATCTCTGAAGTCCTAGAGCAGTGCGTTAGCAACTGTTTGTGTTCACAATGGACATCATCTCGGACATTTATCCTCAAAACTTGCATCAAGTCAGACAGCCAGATCAGGGGATCAGTGAAGTTAAAATGTTCATCACTTCTGCTTTTTTGTGGGAAGAAAATGAAACTGCATCTCTGAATAACACATGAAATCAATAGCCTTTCCATACAGATAACATTTAAACATGAAAATGAATCACTCAATTTGTCATCTCTTTTTAGTTCAACAGGACGACACCAGCTCAGCGGTTGACGGTGACATCCGCCTGCATGGAGGGAACAACAACTGCTCTGGCACAGTGGAGATCTTCCTTCATGGACAGTGGGGGACGGTGTGTGATTATGCCTGGGACATAAATGATGCTGAGGTGGTGTGCAGACAGATAGGCTGTGGCCGGGCAGTGTCAGCACCACTTTACGCCTTTTTTGGTCAGGGCTCTGGACCCATCTTCTTTGATGATGTCAGCTGCAGTGGCAATGAAACCAGTCTCAATGAGTGCCAACATGGAGGGATTGGAAACCATTACTGTGTTCACTATTTTGATGCTGGTATCGTCTGTGAAGGTAACTGATTACACTCACTACAGAGAAACACAGACTCTCTCAGCTGTTATTTGACTGGAAAAATAACCTTTTGTGACACAAATGTTAATAGTAGTATATTATTAACAAGGTTATTTTTTGTAGGCAGCAAATATTATGTGTATTTTAGCCCCCAAAATTAGAATTTTCTGGCTATAATTTGTGTTTTCAGGCTTTAAGGGGTTAAAATTGGTATAATACAAATGACTTCAGCCTTTTAGTTTAATAAATGACAGAGGACATGTAACAATGACATGTGGCAGCTGGGCTCAAACCTATGACCTTCAGATTAATATGGAGTAACTCTCCAAACTTAGTCACCGACAATTATCACAGGTTTATTATCACCTGGATTTTGGACAGAAATTGTATAACATCTGAGCTGATCCATTTTTTAATTGATAAATGAAGAACTTTTTTGCTAAAAAATTAATTTAGGTCCATGTCCATTAAGAACTGTTTTCAACATTAGCAGGTAGAGAGTGATCATCATAGTTTTCTGTGGAAATCCATCATGAAGTTTCCATCTCTGAATTCCTGGAGCAGTTCTTTAACAACTGTTCTTTTGAAAATATAATTACTCATTAAATTTCACTTCAAGTCATCTTTTGTGTTATAGAAAAATAATGTCCAAATTTATTGTGCTTGTGTTCACCATTTTGGCATTTATCCTCTAATCTAAAACAAAGTAAGTCAGCCAGATCAGAGGATCAGTGAAGTTAAAATGTTCATCACTTGTGTATTTTTGTAGGAAGGAAAATGAAACTACATCAATGAATAACACATGAGATCAGTAGCCTTTGTTTTCATACAGATTACATTAAAACAAGACAATTAATCACTCAATTTGTCAACTCCTTTTAGTTCTACAAGACAACAGCAGCTCAGCGGTTGACGGTGACATCCGCCTGGTTAATGAAAGGAACAGCTCCTGCTTTGGCAGAGTGGAGATCTTCCTTCATGGACACTGGGGGACAGTGCAGGGTTTTGCCTGGGACATAAATGATGCTGAGGTGGTGTGCAGACAGATGGGCTGTGGCACGGCAGTGTCAGCACCACAATACCCCGTTTTTGGACAGGGCTCTTTACCCACCTTGTTGGATGATGTCAGTTGCAGAGGCAATGAAGCTAGACTCCAGGAGTGCCAACACGGAGAGATTGGAAACTATTACTATTATCACTATTATGATGCTGGTGTCGTCTGTGCAGGTAACTGATTACACTCACTTCAGTGAAACACAGACTCTCTCAGCTGTTATTTGACTGGAAAAATAAACTTGTGTGACACATATGTCAATAATAGTATATTGTGAACAAGGTTATTTTCAGTGGACAGCAAGTATTATGTGTATTTTAAATTTGAGATTAAACAAATGACTTCAGCCTTTAAGTTTCATGAATAAATGACAGGACATGTAACACTGACATGAGACAGCTGCAGCTGGGCTCCAAACTATGACATTCAGATTAATATGGAGTAACTCTCCAAACTTAGTCACTGACAGTTACCATTACACAGACATTATCATTAGCACCTGGATTTTGATCAGACATTTTAATACATCTGAACAGATCCATTTTTTTAGTTAATGAATTTAGAACTTTTAACTAAAAAAAGAAGTTTAGTTTCTTTTCAACTAAAACTTTGATTTAAAAAAAGTGTTTTTTTCACAATTAGCATGTCATGATGATTGATCATCATAGTTTTCTCTAGAAATCCATCATGAAGTTTCCATCTCTGAAGTCCTGGAGCAGTTTTTTTAAAGACTTTGTTAGCAACTGTTCTTTTGAAAATATAATTACTCTTTAAATTTCACTTCAGTCATCTTGTGTGTTATAGAAAAATAATGTCCAAATTTATTGTGCTTGTGTTCACCATTTGGCCATTTTTCCTATCAGTGAAGTTAAAACGTTCATCACTTCTGTATTTTTGTGGGAAGAAAATGAAACTGCATCACTGAATAACACATGAGATCAGTAGCCTTTATTTTCATACAGATTATATTAAAACAATTCAATCAATCAATTAATTTCTCAACTCCTTTTAGTTCAACAAGACAACAGCAGCTCAGCAGTCGAGGGTGACATCCGCCTGCAAGGAGGGGACAACAACTGCTCTGGCAGAGTGGAGGTCTTCTTTCATGGACAGTGGGGGACAGTGTGTGATGATTTCTGGGACATAAATGATGCTGAGGTGGTGTGCAGACAGATAGGCTGTGGCAGGGCAGTGTCAGCACCACTAGTGGCCCACTTTCAACAGGGCATTGGACCCATCTGGTTGGATGATGTCAGCTGCAGAGGCAATGAAACCAGTCTCAGTGAGTGCCCACACGGAGGGACTGGAGTCCATGACTGTCGTCACCGTGAAGATGCTGGTGTCGTCTGTGAAGGTAAATGATTACAATCACTACAGTTAAACACAGACTCTCTCAGCTGATATTTGACTGGAAAAACAACCTTGACTGATTGAAACTGTTCTACAAATATATGGGTAACATGTTTTATTTTGTAGGCATCAAGTATTATGTGTATTTTAAATTTGAGAATATACAAATGACTTCAGCCTTTTAGTTTAATGAATAAATGAAAGACGACATGCAATACTGACATGTGACAGCTGCAGCTCAGCTTGAACCTATAACCTTCAGCTTAATATGGAGTAACTCTCCAAACTTAGTCACAGACACTTATCACAATATCATTAGCATGGATTTTAACAGACATTGTATGACTTTTGAACTGATCCATTTTTAATTGAAGAATTTAGAACTATTTAACAACAAATAAGTTAAGTTTCATGTCCATTAAGAACTTTGATTGAAAGAATAAAAGTATTATTATTATTATTATTATTTTCTGAGCTGGTCCTTATCGATCATCATAGTTTTCTGTAGAAATCCATCATGAAGTTTCCATCTCTGAAGTCTTGAAGAAGTGTGTTAGCAACTGTTCTTTTGAAAATATAATTACTCATTAAATTTTACTTCAGTCTTATTTTGTGTTATAGAAAAATAATGTCCAAATTTATTGTGCTTGTGTTCACCATTTGGGCATTTATCCTCAAATCTAAAACAAAATCAGACAGCCAGATCAGGGGATCAGTGAAGTTAAAATGTTCATCACTTCTGCATTATTACACATGAGATCAGTTTTCTTTCCATACAGATTACATTTAAAAAAGACAATTAATCACTCAATTTCTCAACTCCTTTTAGCTCAACAGGACACCAGCTCACCTGTTGACGGTGACATCCGCCTGCAAGGAGGGGACAACAGCTGCTCTGGCACATTGGAGGTCTTCTTTCATGGACACTGGGGGACAGTGTGTGGTTACTCCTGGGACATAAATGATGCTGAGGTGGTGTGCAGACAGATAGGCTGTGGCAGGGCAGTGTCAGCACCACCATATGCTTACTTTGGACCGGGCACTGGACCCATCTGGTTTGATGGTATCAATTGCAGAGGCAATGAAACCAGTCTTGATGAGTGCCCACACGGAGGGATTGGAAACCATTACTGTGATCACTATTATGATGCTGGCGTTTTCTGTGAAGGTAACTGATTACACTCACTTTAGTTTGACACAGACTCTCTCAGCTGATATTTGACAAGAAAAGCAACCTTTTGTGACACAAATGTTAATAATGGTATGTTATGCACAAGGTTATTTTTTGTGGGCAGCAAGTATTATGTGTGATTTAAATTTAAGATTTAACAAATGACTTCAGTCTTTAAGTTTCATGAATAAATGACAGGACATGTAACACTGACATGTGACAGCTGCAGGTAGCCTTGGACCTACGACCTTCAGATTAATATGGAGTAACTCTCCAAACTTAGTCACAGACAATTATCACATTATCATTAGCATGGATTTTGACACACATTGTATAACATCTGAACTGATCCTTTTTAATTGAAGAATTTAGAACTTTTTAACTAAGAAAATAAGTTAAGTTTCATGTCCATTAAGAACTTTGACTTAAAAAGTTAAAGTTTTCTTTGTTTGTTTGTTTTTTTGTTTTTTTTTTTTAATGACCCAGTCCTTATTGATCATCATAGATTTCTCAAGAAAACCATTATTAAGTTTCCATCAATGAAGTCCTAGAGCAGTGTGTTAGCAACTGTTTGTGTTCACAATGGACATCATGTTGCATCAAGTCAGTCAGCCAGATCAGGGGATCATTGAAGTTAAAATGTTCATCACTTCTGCTTTTTTGTGGAGACAAAATGTTACTACATCTCTGAATAACACATGAGATCAGTAGCCTTTATTTCCAACAGATTATATAAAAAACAAGTCAATTAATCACTCAATTTGTCAACTCCTTTTAGTTCAACAGGACGACACCAGCTCAGCAGTTGACGGTGACATCCGCCTGCATGGAGGGAACAACAACTGCTCTGGCACAGTGGAGATCTTCCTTCATGGACAGTGGGGGACGGTGTGTGATTATGCCTGGGACATAAATGATGCTGAGGTGGTGTGCAGACAGATAGGCTGTGGCCGGGCAGTGTCAGCACCACTTTACGCCTTTTTTGGTCAGGGCTCTGGACCCATCTTCTTTGATGATGTCAGCTGCAGTGGCAATGAAACCAGTCTCAATGAGTGCCAACATGGAGGGATTGGAAACCATTACTGTGGTCACTATTTTGATGCTGGTATCGTCTGTGAAGGTAACTGATTACACTCACTACAGAGAAACACAGACTCTCTCAGCTGTTATTTGACTGGAAAAATAACCTTGCAATGACACAAATGTTAATAGTAGTATATGATGAACAAGGTTATTTTTTGTGGGCAGCAAGTATTATGTGTATTTTATCCCCTTAAAACCAGTTGTATCATATTTGGTACATTCTTTTATTATACCTCTATCTAATCAATATGATCAACAAATGACTAAAAAACATCAGAATACAAACAGATAAATGATGACAAAATCCTCAAATGGATTATTACTTGCCACAGTCACCTAATGTATCAAATGAGGTACAATAAATATATATATATATGTTTTAATTTTATAGCATTTTTTTCTGGATTTCAGCGAAAAGTAAAATAAAAATTTCAGCCCCCAAAATTAGGATTTTCTGGCTATAATTTGTGTTTTCAGGCTTTAAGGGGTTAAAATTGGTATAACAAAAATGACTTCAGCCTTTTAGTTTAATAAATGACAGAGGACATGTAACAATGACATGTGGCAGCTGGGCTCAAACCTATGACCTTCAGATTAATATGGAGTAACTCTCCAAACTTAGTCACTGACAATTATCACAGGTTTATTATCACCTGGATTTTGGACAGACATTTAATAACATCTGAGCTGATCCATTTTTTATTGAAGATTTTAAAAAATTAGAGTGTTTTTTTATGAGCAGGTCCTTATTGATCATCATAGATTTCTCTAGAAATCCATCATGATGTTTCCATCTCTGAAGTCCTAGAGCAGTGCGTTAGCAACTGTTTGTGTTCACAATGGACGTCATTTCGGACATTTATCCTCAAAACTTGCATCAAGTCAGACAGCCAGATCAGGGGATCAGTGAAGTTAAAATGTTCATCACTTCTGCTTTTTTGTGGGAAGAAAATGTTACTACATCTCTGAATAACACATGAAATCAGTAGCCTTTCCATACAGATTACATTTAAACAAGAAAATTAATCACTCAATTTCTCAACTCCTTTTAGTTCAACAAGACAACAGCAGCTCAGTGGTTGACGGTGACATCCGCCTGCATGGAGGGAACAACAACTGCTCTGGCACAGTGGAGATCTTCCTTCATGGACACTGGGGGGCAGTGTGTGATGATTTCTGGGACATAAATGATGCTGAGGTGGTGTGCAGTCAGATAGGCTGTGGCATGGCAGTGTCAGCACCAGGACATGCCTTTTTTGGTCAGGGCTCTGGTCCCACCTGGTTGGATGATCTGAACTGCAGAGGCAATGAAACCAGTCTCAGTGAGTGCCCACATGGAGGGAATGGAAACCATAACTGTCGTCACCCTGAGGATGCTGGTGTCGTCTGTGCAGGTAACTGATTACACTCACTACAGTTAAACACAGACTCTCTCAGCTGATATTTGTGGGTGATAGATGAAGTCATTTTTTCCATATATGTGTTCTGTTTAAAGATTTTTCCATTGTGCAACACCGAGGTGGGCTTTTGATTCCCAGTTTTGGAGGACTGTTTTCTTGGTGATAGCTAGAGCTGTAGAGAATGAACTAGAGGTGTGGTTATTGAGTTGTAATGTTGATAAGTCTCCTAAAATGCTAAGGTTCGGGGATAAAAAGGGATGCAGCAGCCCAGTATGGAGGATAAGTGATCTGTGACTTGGACCCAAAAGTGCTTGACTGAAGTGCAGTGCCAGAAAGCATGCAGCAGTGTGTCTGTTGTGTTGAGTGAACAGTGAGTGCATTTTTCAGATTTGCTGAAGCCCATTTTTTATAGTTTATCACCTGTGTAGTGTGCTCTGTGGAGGATTTTATACTGGATCAGTTGTGAATTTGTGGTTTTATTGAAGACAAAATTGTTTTCACAGATTTGGATCCAGAATTCAGCATTGGTGTTGATTGATAGGTCCTGGTCCCATTTGAGTGTTGGGAGTGAAATTGAGGTATCTATGGTGGAGAGGAGAATGTAAATTCTTGGTGGCATTTTTTTGATTCCATTTATTTCAAGAAGATTTTTTTATTGTGGCAGAATGAGTTTGGTAATGATATTGAATAATTTCCTAATTGTGGCTTTTAATTTAAGGTATTGGAAGAACTGATTATTGCCAATGCCAAAGTTCTGAACCAATAGGTGGAAATGTGTAAAATGTGAGTCTTGGATAATGTGGTGAAGGTGCATGATTTCATAGTTCTTCCAAGTGGGGAAGTTTAGTGGTTTATTGTTGATTGTGAAGTCAGGGTTATTCCAGATTGGTGAGTGGGTAGATGGTGAAACTGCAGAATTTGTAATCTGAAGTACTTTGCACCAAGCTGTCAGAGCTGAGACTATGGATTTATTTAGGAAACAGGGATCTTTCTTAATAATCTGACTAATCAATGGATTGCGATGCGATGGAAGGTGATGTGTTTGGAAGTGTCGGGGGGGATCTTCAGTTTGTCGCTGAGGAAGGTCTTCATTGTTGTTTCGGGTTTGGATGATGATCGGTCAGCGGGTTCAGGTATTCCAATGAATATGAGATGGTCACGCATGGAGCAAGCTTATAAGTCCAGGACAGTTTCTTAGTGGCGGTAAATTTATTGTAAGGGTCTGAAAGGAAGATTTAAACTGTTTATTTTCCGTAGTGAGTGTGAGGATCTGTTCCTGTGTTAATTCTAGACTCTGTTTTAAACCTTGAAATTCTTTATGTAGTATTTCAACTAGAGCAAGCCGAGTGTCCAGGGCATGTAGTTTATCGTCAATGGAGAGGAGTGTGTCACAAACCTCTGTGTAGTTGAGCGAAGATTCGGTCTGGGTGGAGAGTCGTTGAATGAGTCCGGGGACCGAGCCCGCTTGGCAGAGGGAGAGGGGGTGGTGGAGTTGTTTTTTCCTTTCTTTTTTCTCATCACGCAGTGAAGTTGGTAAGAGTCGTTGATATACCTTCCTAAATCATCCAGTTAGTCTAGTTTGTCGGCGGTGGAAGGAATATAATAGTTGGCTTAACTATGAAGATTGGTAGCGTTGAGTATTCAGTAGCGGTGGCCAGGCATCACCATCTTTGTTCACACCAAGATCTCACGAGAGTCAGGAGTCAAAGCGTCATCCTCCAGTCACCGATCGCTCATCCTCCAGTCACTGCTCCATTAAGAACTTTGACTTAAAAAATTAAAGTGTTTTTTTTTTTTTATCTCTCTCTGAATGAGCAGGTCCTTATTGATCATCATAGTTTTCTGTAGAAATCCATCATGAAGTTTCCATCTCTGAAGTCCTACAACAATGTGTTAGCAAGTGTTCTTTTGAGAATGTACTTACTCTTTAAATTTTACTTCAGTCTTATTTTGTATTGTAGAAAAATAATGTCCATATTTACTTTGCTTGTGTTGACCATTGGGCATTTATCCTCTAATCTTAAACAAAATCAGTCAGCCACATCAGGGGATCAGTGAAGTTAAAATGTTCATCACTTCTGTATTTTTGTGGGGAGAAAATGTTATTGCATCAATGAATAACACATGAGATCAGTAGCCTTTAATTCAATACAGAATACATAAAAAACAAGTCAATTAATCACTCAATTTGTCATCTCCTTTTTGTTCAACAAGACGACAGCAGCTCAGTGGTTGAGGGTGAAGTCCGCCTGCATGGAGGGAACAACAACTGCTCTGGCACAGTGGAGATCTTCCTTCATGGACACTGGGGGACGGTGTGTGATTATGCCTGGGACATAAATGATGCTGAGGTGGTGTGTAGACAGATAGGCTGTGGCCGGGCAGTGTCAGCACCAGGACATGGCTTTTTTGGACCGGGCAGGGGACCCATCTTGTTGGACGATGTCAGCTGTGACGGCAATGAAACCAGACTCAATGAGTGCCAACGCGGAGGGAATGTAGACTATTACTGCGATTACTATAATGTTGCTGGTATCGTCTGTGAAGGTAACTGATTACACTCACTACAGAGAAACACAGACTCTCTCAGCTGATATTTGACTGGAAAAACAACCTTGCAATGACACAAATGTTAATAGTAGTATATTATGAACAAGGTTATTTTTTGTGGGCAGCAAGTATTATGTGTATTTTATCCCCTTAAAACCTGGTGTATCATATTTGGTACATTCTTTTATTATACCTCTATCTAATCAATATGATCAACAAATGACTAAAAAACATCAGAATACAAAAAGATAAATGATGACAATGTCCTAAAATGGATTATTACTTTCCACAGTCACCTAATGTATCAAATGAAATACAATACATATGTACATATATTTGTATATGTATGTGTATATATATATATATATATATATATATATACACATACATATATATTGGACAGAAATTGTATAACATCTGAGCTGATCCATTGTTAAATTGATAAATGAAGAACTTTTTAACTAAAAAATTAGTTTAGGTCCATGTCCATTAAGAACTGTTTTCAACATTAGCAGGTAGAGAGTGATCATCATAGTTTTCTGTAGAAATCCATCATGAAGTTTCCATCTCTGAAGTCTTGGAGCAGTTTTTTAGCAAGTGTTCTTTTGAAAATATAATTACTCGTTAAATTTTACTTCAGTCTTATTTTGTGTTATAGAAAAATAATGTCCAAATTTATTGTGCTTGTGTTCACCATTTGGGCATTTATCCTCAAATCTTAAACAAAATCAGCCAGCCACATCAGGGGATCAGTGAAGTTAAAATGTTCATCACTTCTGCATTTTTGTAGGAAGGAAAATGAAACTGCATCTCTGAATAACACTTGAGATCAATAGCCTTTCTATACAGATTACATTGAAACAAGACAATTAATCACTCAATTTACTCAACTCCTTTTAGTTCAACAAGACAACAGCAGCTCAGCAGTCGAGGGTGACATCCGCCTGCAAGGAGGGGACAACAGTTGCTCTGGCAGGGTGGAGGTCTTCCTTCATGGACACTGGGGGACAGTGTGTGATGATTTCTGGGGCATAAATGATGCTGAGGTGGTGTGCAGTCAGATAGGCTGTGGCACGGCAGTGTCAGCACCACGTTACGCCAGTTTTAGTCAGGGCACTGGACCCATCTGGTTGGATGATATCCATTGCACAGGCAATGAAACCAGTCTCAGTGAGTGCCCACATGGAGGGACTGGAGTTCATGACTGTCATCACTACGAAGATGCTGGCGTTTTCTGTGCAGGTAACTGATTACACTCACTTCAGTTAAACACAGACTCTCAGCTAATATTTGACTGGAAAACAACCTTGTGTGACACAAATGTCAATAATAGTATATTGTGAACAAGTTTTTTTTTAGTGGACACCAACTATTATGTTTATTTTAAATTTGAGATTACACAAATGACTTCAGCCGTTAAGTTTAATAAATAAAAGACAGAGGACATGCAACACTGACATGAGACAGCTGGGCTCAAACCTATGACATTTCAGATTAATATGGAGTAACTCTCCAAACTTAGTCACTGACAATTATCACATTATCACTAGCGACTGGATTTTGATAAGACATTTAATAACATCTGAACTGATCCATTTTTTATTGAAGAATTTAAAAAATTAGAGTGTTTTTTCATGAGCAGGTCCTTATTGATCATCATAGATTTCTCTAGAAATCCATCATGAAGTTTCCATCTCTGAAGTCCTAGAGCAGTGTGTTAGCAACTGTTTGTGTTCACAATGGACATCATCTCGGACATTTATCCTCAAAACTTGCATCAAGTCAGACAGCCAGATCAGGGGATCAGTGAAGTTAAAATGTTCATCACTTCTGCTTTTTTGTGGGGAGAAAATGAAACTACATCTCTGAATAACACATGAGATCAGTAGCCTTTATTTCCAAACAGATTACATAAAAAACAAGTCAATTAATCACTCAATTTGTCATCTCTTTTTAGTTCAACAGGACGACACCAGCTCAGCGGTTGACGGTGACATCCGCCTGCATGGAGGGAACAACAACTGCTCTGGCACAGTGGAGATCTTCCTTCATGGACACTGGGGGACGGTGTGTGATTATGCCTGGGACATAAATGATGCTGAGGTGGTGTGCAGACAGATAGGCTGTGGCCGGGCAGTGTCAGCACCACTTTACGCCTTTTTTGGTCAGGGCTCTGGACCCATCTTCTTTGATGATGTCAGCTGCAGTGGCAATGAAACCAGTCTCAATGAGTGCCAACATGGAGGGATTGGAAACCATTACTGTGGTCACTATTTTGATGCTGGTATCGTCTGTGAAGGTAACTGATTACACTCACTACAGAGAAACACAGACTCTCTCAGCTGTTATTTGACTGGAAAAATAACCTTGCAATGACACAAATGTTAATAGTAGTATATTATGAACAAGGTTATTTTTTGTGGGCAGCAAGTATTATGTGTATTTTATCCCCTTAAAACCTGTTGTATCATATTTGGTACATTCTTTTATTATACCTCTATCTAATCAATATGATCAACAAATGACTAAAAAACATCAGAATACAAACAGATAAATGATGACAATGTCCTCAAATGGATTATTACTTGCCACAGTCACCTAATGTATCAAATGAGGTACAATAAATATATATATATGTTTTAATTTTATGGCATTTTTTTCTGGATTTCAGTGAAAAGTAAAATAAACATTTCAGCCCCCAAAATTAGAATTTTCTGGCTATAATTTGTGTTTTCAGGCTTTAAGAGGTTAAAATTGGTATAATACAAATGACTTCAGCCTTTTAGTTTAATAAATGACAGAGGACATGTAACAATGACATGTGGCAGCTGGGCTCAAACCTATGACCTTCAGATTAATATGGAGTAACTCTCCAAACTTAGTCACTGACAATTATCACATGTTTATTATTACCTGGATTTTGGACAGAAATTGTATAACATCTGAGCTGATCCATTGTTAAATTGATAAATGAAGAACTTTTTAACTAAAAAATTAGTTTAGGTCCATGTCCATTAAGAACTGTTTTCAACATTAGCAGGTAGAGAGTGATCATCATAGTTTTCTGTGGAAATCCATCATGAAGTTTCCATCTCTGAATTCCTGGAGCAGTTCTTTAACAACTGTTCTTTTGAAAATATAATTATTCTTTAAAGTTCACTTCAGTCTTATTTTGTGTTATAGAAAAATAATGTCCAAATTTATTGTGCTTGTGTTCACCATTTTGGCATTTATCCTCTAATCTAAAACAAAGTAAGTCAGCCAGATCAGAGGATCAGTGAAGTTAAAATGTTCATCACTTGTGTATTTTTGTAGGAAGGAAAATGAAACTACATCAATGAATAACACATGAGATCAGTAGCCTTTGTTTTCATACAGATTACATTAAAACAAGACAATTAATCACTCAATTTGTCAACTCCTTTTAGTTCTACAAGACAACAGCAGCTCAGCGGTTGACGGTGACATCCGCCTGGTTAATGAAAGGAACAGCTCCTGCTTTGGCAGAGTGGAGATCTTCCTTCATGGACACTGGGGGACAGTGCAGGGTTTTGCCTGGGACATAAATGATGCTGAGGTGGTGTGCAGACAGATGGGCTGTGGCACGGCAGTGTCAGCACCACAATACCCCGTTTTTGGACAGGGCTCTTTACCCACCTTGTTGGATGATGTCAGCTGCAGAGGCAATGAAGCTAGACTCCAGGAGTGCCAACACGGAGAGATTGGAAACCTATTACTATTATCACTATTATGATGCTGGTGTCGTCTGTGCAGGTAACTGATTACACTCACTTCAGTGAAACACAGACTCTCTCAGCTGTTATTTGACTGGAAACATTAACTTGTGTGACACAAATTTCAATAATAGTATATTGTGAACAAGGTTATTTTCAGTGGACAGCAAGTATTATGTGTATTTTAAATTTGAGATTAAACAAATGACTTCAGCCTTTAAGTTTCATGAATAAATGACAGGACATGTAACACTGACATGAGACAGCTGCAGCTGGGCTCCAAACTATGACATTCAGATTAATATGGAGTAACTCTCCAAACTTAGTCACTGACAGTTACCATTACACAGACATTATCATTAGCACCTGGATTTTGATCAGACATTTTAATACATCTGAACAGATCCATTTTTTTAGTTAATGAATTTAGAACTTTTAACTAAAAAAAGAAGTTTAGTTTCTTTTCAACTAAAACTTTGATTTAAAAAAAGTGTTTTTTTCACAATTAGCATGTCATGATGATTGATCATCATAGTTTTCTGTAGAAATCCATCATGAAGTTTCCATCTCTGAAGTCCTGGAGCAGTTTTTTAAAAACTTTGTTCGCAACTGTTCTTTTGAAAATATAATTACTCATTAAATTTTACTTCAGTCATCTTTTGTCCTATAGAAAAATAATGTCCAAATTTATTGTGCTTGTGTTCACCATTTGGGCATTTATCCTCTAATCTTAAACAAAACCAGTCAGCCAGATCAGGGGATCAGTGAAGTTAAAATGTTCATCACTTCTGTATTTTTGTGGGAAGAAAACAAAACTGCATCAATGAATAACACATGAGATCAGTAGCCTTTGTTTTCATACAGATTACATTGAAACAAGACAATTAATCACTCAATTTCTCATCTCCTTTTAGTTCAACAAGAAAACAGCAGCTCAGCAGTCGAGGGTGACATCCGCCTGCAAGGAGGGAACAACAACTGCTCTGGCAGAGTGGAGGTCTTCTTTCATGGACAGTGGGGGACAGTGTGTGATGATTTCTGGGACATAAATGATGCCCAGGTGGTGTGCAGTCAGATAGGCTGTGGCAGGGCAGTGTCAGCACCACCAGTGGCCCACTTTCAACAGGGCATTGGGCCCATCTGGTTGGATGATGTCAGCTGCAGAGGCAATGAAACCAGTCTCAGTGAGTGCCCACACGGAGGGACTGGAGTCCATGACTGTCATCACCGTGAAGATGCTGGTGTCATCTGTGCAGGTAAATGATTACACTCACTACAGTTAAACACAGACTCTCTCAGCTGATATTTGACTGGAAAAACAACCTTGACTGATTGAAACTGTTCTACAAATATATGGGTAACATGTTTTATTTTTTAGGCAGCAAGTATTATGTGTATTTTAAATTTGAGAATATACAAATGACTTCAGCCTTTTAGTTTAATGAATAAATAAAAGAAGACATGCAATACTGACATGTGACAGCTGCAGCTCAGCTTGAACCTATAACCTTTAGATTAATATGGAGTAACTCTCCAAACTTAGTCACAGACACTTATCACAATATCATTAGCACCTGGATATGATCAGACATTTTATAACATCTGAACTGATGCATTTTTAATTGAAGAATTTTGATCTTTGAAACAAAAAATAAGTTAAGTTTCATGTCCATTAAGGAGTTTGACTTAAAGAATTAAAGTATTATTATGTTTTTTTTTTTTAACTGAGGTGGTCCTTATTGATCATCATAGTTTTTTGTAGAAATCCATCATGAAGTTTCCATCTCTGAAGTCCTGGAGCAGTGTGTTAGCAACTGTTCTTTGAAAATGTAATGACTTTTTAAATTTTACTTCAGTCTTATTTTGTGTTGTAGAAAAATAATTTCCAAATTTATTTTGCTTGTGTTTTAATCATGGACCTTATTTTGAGCTTTTGTCCTCAAATTTTAAATACAGTCAGTCAGCCAGATCAGGGGATCAGTGAAGTTAACATTTTCATCACTTCTGCATTTTTGTGGGAAGAAAATGTTACTACATCTCTGAATAACACATGAGATCAGTAGACTTTCAAAACAGATTAATTTAAATAAGACAGTTCATTAGTCTCCCGTCCTGCTTTTAGTTCAACAGCATGAAACCACAACAGTGTTGCCCCCCACAACTGATACAACAACTGAGGCCACGACCACTGCAACACCAAACAGCAGCTCACCGGTTGAGGGTGACATCCGCCTGGTTAATGGAGGGAACAGCGCCTGCTTTGGCACAGTGGAGATCTTCCTTGATGGACACTGGGGGACAGTGTGTGATGATTTCTGGGATATGAATGATGCTCAGGTGGTGTGCACACAGATAGGCTGTGGCACGGCAGTGTCAGCACCACAATACGCTACTTTTGGGCAGGGCTCTGGGCCCATCTGGTTGGATGATGTCAGCTGCAGAGGCAATGAAACCAGACTCAGCGAGTGCCTACACAGAGGGACTGGAAACCATAACTGTCATCATTTTGAAAATGCTGGTGTCGTCTGTGAAGGTAACTGATTACACTCACTTCAGTTAAACACAGACTCTCTCAGCTGATATTTGACTGGAAAAATGAACTTATGTGACACAAATGTTAAAAAAAATATTATTATGAACAAGGTTATTTTCAGTGGACAGCAAGTATAATGTGTATTTTAAATTTGAGATTAAACAAATGACTTCAGCCTTTAAGTTTCATGAATAAATGACAGGACATGTAACACTGACATGAGACAGCTGCAGCTGGGCTCCAAACTATGACCTTCAGATTAATATGGAGTAACTCTCCAAACTTAGTCACTGACAGTTACCATTACACAGACATTATCATTAGCACCTGGATTTTGATCAGACATTTTAATACATCTGAACTGATCCATTATTTTAGTTAATGAATTCAGAACTTTAACTAAAATCAGAGGTTTATTTTCTTTTCAATTAAAACTTTGATTTAAAAAAAGTGCTTTTTTCACAATAAGCAGGTCCTTATTGATCATCATATTTTTCTCCAGACAGCCATAGTGAAGTTTCCATCTCTGAAGTCCTGGGGCAGTTTTTTAACAACTGTTCTTTTGAAATATAATTACTCTTTAAATCTTAAGTCAGTCATATCTTGTGCTGTAGAAAAATTATATCCAAATTTCCTGTGCTTGTGTTCACAATGGACCTAATTTCAGACATTTATCCTCAAAACTTACATCAAGTCAGTCAGCCAGATCAGAGGATCAGTGAAGTTAAAATGTTCATCACTTCTGCATTTTTGTGGGAAGAAAATAAAACTGCATCACTGAGTAACACATGATATCAGTAGCCTTTATTTCCATACAGATTATATTAAAAACAAGTCAATTAATCACTCAATTTGTCAACTCCTTCTAGTTCAACAGGACGACACCAGCTTGGCAGTTGATGGTGACATCCGCCTGGTTAGTGGAGGGAACAGCGTCTGCTTTGGCACAGTGGAGATCTTCCTTCATGGACACTGGGGGACAGTGTGTGATGATATCTGGGACATAAATGATGCTCAGGTAGTGTGCACACAGATAGGCTGTGGCCGGGCAGTGTCAGCACCACATTCCGCCATTTTTAGTCAGGGCACTGGACCAATCTGGTTGGATAATGTCCAGTGCAGAGGCAATGAAACCAGACTCAATGAGTGCCGACATGGAGGGACTGGAAACCATAACTGTCATCGTTTTGAGGATGCTGGTGTCGTCTGTGAAGGTAACTGATTACACTCACTTCAGTTAAACACTGACTCTCTCAGCTGATATGTGACTGGAAAAACAACCTTGACTGATAGAAACTGTTTCAAAAATGTATGATGAACAAATGACTTCAGCCTTTAAGTTTCATGAATAAATGACAGGACATGTAACACTGACATGAGACAGCTGCAGCTGGGCTCAAAACTATGACCTTCAGATTAATATGGAGTAACTCTCCAAACTTAGTCACTGACAGTTACCATTACACAGACATTTTTTTAGCACCTCGATTTTGATCAGACATTTTATAATATCTGAACTGATCCATGTTTTTAGCTGATTGATTCTAGAACTTTTAGCTAAAATCAGAAGTTTAGTTTCTTTTCAATTAAAAAAAAAGATTTTAAAAAAAGTGTTTTTTTCACAATAAGTAGGTCATGATGATTGATCATCATGTTTTTCTCTAGAAATCCATCATGTAGTTTCCATCTCTGAAGTCCTGGAGCAGTTTTTTAACAACTGCTCATTTGAAAATATAATTACTCTTCAAATTTCACGTCAGTCATATCTTGTGCTGTAGAAAAATTGTATCCAAATTTCCTGTGCTTGTGTTCCCGATGGACCTAATGGATTTATCCTCAAAACTTACATCAAGTCAGTCAGCCAGATCAGGGGATCAGTGAAGTCAAAATGTTCATCACTTCTGCATTTTTGTGGGAAGAAAATAAAACTGCATCACTGAATAATTCATGAGATCAGTAGCCTTTATTTCCATACAGATTATATTAAAAACAAGTCAATTAATCAGTCAATGTGTCAACTCCTTCTAGTTCAACAGGACGACACCAGCTTGGCAGTTGATGGTGACATCCGCCTGGTTAATGGAGGGAACAGCGTCTGCTCTGGCAGAGTGGAGATCTACCACAATGGACAGTGGGGGACAGTGTGTGATGATTTCTGGAACATAAATGATGCTCAGGTGGTGTGCAGACAGATAGGCTGTGGCCGGGCAGTGTCAGCACCAGGACAGGCCATTTTTGGTCAGGGTACTGGACCCATCTGGTTGGATTATGTCAGCTGCAAGGGCAATGAAACCAGTCTCAGTGAGTGCCAACATGGAGGGACTGGAAACCATAACTGTCGTCATCTTGAGGATGCTGGTGTCGTCTGTGAAGGTAACTGATTACACTCACTACAGTTAAACACAGACTCTCTCAGCTGATATGTGACTGGAAAAACCTTTTGTGACACAAATGTTAATAAAAATTTATGATGAACAAGGTTATTTTAAGTTGAAAGAAAGAAGTATGTGTATTTTAAATTTGAGATTAAACAAATGACTTCAGCCTTTAAGTTTCATGAATAAATGACAGGACATGTAACACTGACATGAGACAGCTGCAGCTGGGCTCCAAACTATGACCTTCAGATTAATATGGAGTAACTCTCCAAACTTAGTCACTGACAGTTACCATTACACAGACATTATCATTAGCACCTGGATTTTGATAAGACATTTTATAATATCTGAACTGATCCATTTTTTTAGTTAATGAATTTTGAACTTTTAACTAAAATCAGAAGTTTAGTTTGTTTTCTATTAAAGACTCTGATTTTTAAAAAAAAAGAAGTGTTTTTTTCACAATAAGCAGGTCCTTACTGATCATCATATTTTTCTCCAGAAAGCCATAGTGAAGTTTCCATCTCTGAAGTCCTGGAGCAGTTTTTTAACAACTGCTCATTTGAAAATATAATTACTCTTTAAATTTCACTTCAGTCATCTTTTTTTGTTATAGAAAAATAATGTCCAAATTTATTGTGCTTGTGTTCACCATGGACCTCATTTAGGACATTTATCCTTAAAACTTACATCAAGTCAGTCAGCCAGATCAGGGGATCAGTGAAGTCAAAATGTTCATCACTTCTGCATTTTTGTGGGAAGAAAATAAAACTGCATCAATGAATAACACATGAGATCAGTAGCCTTTATTTCCATACAGATTATATTAAAAACAAGTCAATTAATCACTCAATTTGTCAACTCCTTCTAGTTCAACAGGACGACACCAGCTTGGCAGTTGATGGTGACATCCGTCTGGTTAATGGAGGGAACAACAACTGCTCTGGCACAGTGGAGATCTTCCTTCATGGACAGTGGGGGACGGTGTGTGATGATTTCTGGGACATAAATGATGCTTATGTAGTGTGCAGACAGATAGGCTGTGGCACGGCAGTGTCAGCACCAGGGCGTGCCGTTTTTGGTCAGGGCTCTGGAGCCATCTGGTTGGATAATGTCAACTGCAGAGGCAATGAAACCAGTCTCAGTGAGTGCCAACACGGAGGGACTGGAAACCATAACTGTCGTCATCTCGAAGATGCTGGTGTCGTCTGTGAAGGTAACTGATTACACTCACTTCAGTTAAACATAGACTCTCTCAGCCGTTACTTGACTGGAAAAACAACCTTGTGTGACACAAATGTTAATAAAAATATATGATGAACAAGTTGTTTTTTTTTTGTGGGCAGCAAGTATGTGTATTTTAAATTTGAGATTAAACAAATGACTTCAGCCTTTAAGTTTCATGAATACAGTTGAAACCAGAAGTTTACATACACTATATAAAAAGGCACATTAACTTTTTTTTCTCTCTGTCTAACTTTCAATCAGATTAAACTTTTCCTGGTTTTGGTCAGTTAGGATTAACATTTTTTTTCTATTTGCTAAATGCCAGAATAATGAGAAAAGGAATTTTTTAGACATTTTTTATTACTTTCTTCAAAGTCAGAAGTTTACATACACTAAGATTACTATGCCTTTCAACAATTTGGGAAAGCCCAGATGATGATGTCCTGTCCTTGGAAGCCTCTGATAGGTTCATTGACAACATTAGAGTTAACTAGAGGCACACCTGTGGATGTATTTTAAGGGACACCTGAAACACACTGCTTCTTTGTGTAACAACATGGGAAAATCAAAAGAAATCAGCCATGATTTCAGGAAGAGAACTGTGGAATTGCACAAGTCTGGTTCCTCCTTGGGAGCGGTTTCCAGATGCCTGAAGGTGCCACGTTCATCTGTTCAAACAATTATACACAAGTATAAACACCATGGGAATGTCCAGCCATCACACTGCTTGGGAAGGAGACGGGTTCTGTGTCACAGAGATGAACGTGCTTTGGTCTGAAAAGTGCATATCAACCCAAGAACAAAAGCAAAAGACCTTGTGAAGATGCTGGCTGAAGCTCGAAAGAGTGTGTCATTATCAACAGTCAAACGAGTCCTGTACCGACATGGGCTGAAAGGCCACTCTCCCAGGAAGAAGCCATTACTCCATAAGAAACAGAAAAAAGCCAGATCACAGTTTGCAAATGCACACAGTGACAAAGACCTGAATTTTTGGAGACATGTTATATGGTCTGACGAAACTAAAATTGAACTTTTTGGCCATAATGATCATCGTTACATTTGGAGAAAAAAGGGGGAAGCTTGCAATCCTGAGAACACCATCCCAACTGTGAAACATGGGGGTGGCAGCATCATGTTGTGGGGTTGTTTTGTTGCAGGAGGGACTGGTGCCCTTCACAAAATAGATGGCGTTATGAAGAAAGAACATTATGTGCAAATACTGAAGCAACATCTGAAGACATCACCCCGGAAGTTTAAGCTTGGGCAAAAATGGGTTTTCCAAATGGACAATGACCCTCAGCATACTGCTGAACTGGTTACAAAGTGGCTTAAGGATAACAAAGTCAATGTTTAGGAGTGGCCATCACAAAACCCTGATCTCAATCCCACTGAAAATTCATGGGCAGAGCTGAAAAGGCATGTGCGAGCAAGGCAGCCTAGAAACCTGGCTCAGTTAAACCAGTTCTGCCAGGAGGAATGAGCCAAAATTCCATCAGACTATTGTGAGAAGCTTGTGGAAGCATATCCAAAATGTTTGACCCAAGTCATATGGTTTAAAGGAAATGCTACCAAATACTAATGAAATGTCTTCTGACTCTCAAGAAAATGATTAAAAAAAAATTGTCTAAAAAAATGATACAAATACAAATAATTTTGGTAATCCTAATTGACCAAAAACAGGAAAAGTTTAATCTGATTTAATGTGAGATGATGACAAAAAAAAAAAAAAGTTTATGTGCCTTTTTATAAAGTGTATGTAAACTTCTGGTTTCTACTGTAATTGTCAGAGGACATGCACATATCACAGCTGCAGCGGGACTCCAAACTATGACCTTCAGATTAATATGGAGTAACTCTCCAAACCTAGTCACAGACAATAACCATTACACAGACATTATCATTAGCACCTGGATTTTAACAGACATTTTAATACATCTGAACTGATCCATTTTTATAGTTAATGAATTTAAAACTTTTAACTAAAATCAGAAGTTTAGTTTCTTTTCAATTAAAAAAAATGATTTAAAAAAAAAGTGCTGGTCCTTACTGATCATCATAGTTTTCTCTAGAGATCCATCATGAAGTTTCCATCTCTGAAGTCCTGGAGCATTTTTTTAACAACTGTTCTTTTGTAAATATAATTACTCTTTAAATTTCACTTCAGTCTTATTTTGTGTTGTAGAAAAATAATGTCCAAATTTATTGTGCTTGTGTTCACCATTTCGGGCATTTATCCTGAAAACCAAAGTCAGTCAGCCAGATCAGGGGATCAGTGAAGTTAAAATGTTCATCACTTCTGCATTTTTGTGGGAAGAAAATAAAACTGCATCAATGAATAACACATGAGATCAGTAGCCTTTATTTTCATACAGATCATATTAAAACAAGTCAATTAATCACTCACATTGTCAACTCCTTTTAGTTCAACAAGACAACGCCAGTTCAGTGGTTGAGGGTGACATCCGCCTGGTGAATGGAGGGAACAGCTCCTGCTCTGGCACAGTGGAGATCTTCCTCAATGGACAGTGGGGGACGGTGTGTGATGATTTCTGGGGCATAAATGATGCTCAGGTGGTGTGCACACAGATAGGCTGTGGCAGGGCAGTGTCAGCACCAGGATTCGCCCACTTTGGACAGAGCACTGGAGCCATCTGGTTGGATGATGTCAGCTGCAGAGGCAATGAAACCAGTCTCAGTGAGTGCCCACACGGAGGGACTGGAAACCATAACTGTGTTCATCTTGAGGATGCTGGTGTCATCTGTGAAGGTAACTTTTTACACTCACTTCAGTTAAACACAGACTCTCTCAGCTGATAATTGACTGGCAAAACAACCTTGTGTGACACAAATTTTGATTAAAAAAAAAAATATGGTGAACAAGTTTTTGTCTTAAAGGGTCGAGAAAGGCTAAAAATGATCATTGACATCCTTTTTTTCTGGACCAAAAACAAGACTACAAATAGCTTTAAAATATGTTCTGACAAAATAGATTTAGATCATCTTATTCAGCCATGGAAGGACTCAAACAGAAAGAAAATAAAGCATAAAAATACATTGATACTACACCACGGTAAAACCATCGTATTATCACAAGATGTCAACTCGTTATTTGGTTTACTTGTCCAAAAAGGAGAGGGTGAGGGTTCTCTCTGATTCAGTCCCAGCCCTTCTCCATAAGTCATTGAGTATCACTTATCCAGACTCAAACTTCAGCAATAGTCATTATCTTGACACATCCAAAGTGTGATTTGGGGATTGTCTTGGCATTAGATCAATGGATATATCACAAAGTATCCTTAGATAAACATTAGTCAATATCTTACAAGAAATTTATGATTTCAAACATTTCCAATAGTTTTTCATACATGTTCCTCAAGGCCCCTAACTCTAATGTCCCATGTCTGAGTGTCTGACCATTTGCCTTGGGTGTCTATTGGGCAAGGATTTGATTGAAGTTGAATTAAAAGATAAAAAAATCTAAATTATCTAGAGGATCAGATCAGATACAGATTCCACACTGGTAGGTCTATTTGGGGGCCCACAGAAATGAGATGTTATAGGTGGTGACAGGTGTTGCACAGAGGGTGAGTGGGAGGGGTGTTGGTGCTTTAGACTTTTTTGTTTTTGTTTACTAAGGTACTTTATCACAAGACAGAGACCTGTTAAACACATTGAAGAAAGCCTGATATGATCTCTTTAAAATAAACTCTGTAGGAGTAAAATGATCTCTGGAAACTTTGCTGTCCAACAGCAGAGTAAATAATCAATAATCTCACAAATAATGTTCAATCCCCCTTTATTTGCTAAAGGTCATACATCTATACCTCTTGTTGATGTGGGTCATGTCAAGCTGGTATATCACAGGGCCTATTTTTCTATTTCTCGAACAGACATCCAGCCAGCAGTTGAGGGTGAGGTCCGCCTGAATGGAGGGAACAGCGCCTGCTCTGGCAGAGTGGAGGTCTTCCTCAATGGACAGTGGGGGACGGTGTGTGATGATTTCTGGGACATACATGATGCTCAGGTGGTGTGCAGACAGATGGGCTGTGGTGGGGCACAGTCAGCACATGGATTTGCCCGTTTTGGACTGGGCACTGGACCCATCTTGTTGGATGATGTCAGCTGCAGAGGCAATGAAACCAGTCTCAGTGAGTGTGGACACAGAGGGACTGGAATCCATAACTGTATTCATTTTGAGGATGCTGGTGTCGTCTGTGAAGGTAAATAAACTTTGTTGTGTTGTGTCATAACAGTGGTAATTTTATTCACAAAGTAAGACCAAAATATGTAAAATGTAATTCATACAAACATCTGGAAGGAATGAAAATTGTAGTGCAGTCTTGAGAATGAAACATTTACAGCATAAATTATGAGATTAATAATCAGGTTGTACTTAGTCTGCTATTTGTTGGTGTATAAATCATCATAGTTATGTCTCTTGTTTGTTTGTTTGTTTGTTTGTTTTTCAGCTGCTGCTCCGGTCAGGCTGGTCAACTCTGACAGCCGCTGCTCTGGCACAGTGGAGGTCTTCCTTGATGGAAACTGGGGGACGGTGTGTGATGATTTCTGGGGCATAAATGATGCTCAGGTGGTGTGCACACAGATAGGCTGTGGCAGGGCAGTGTCAGCACCAGGATTCGCCCACTTTGGACAGAGCACTGGAGCCATCTGGTATGATGATATCGACTGCAGAGGCAATGAAACCAGTCTCAGTGAGTGCCCACACTTAGGGGTTGGAAACCACAACTGTGTTCATCTTGAGGATGCTGGTGTCATCTGTGAAGGTAACTGATTACACTCACTTTAGTTAAACACAGACCCTCTCAGCTGATAATTGACTGGCAAAACAACCTTGTGTGACACAAATTTTGATAAAAAAAATATATGGTTAACAAGTTTTGGTCTTAGATGGTCGAAAAAGGCTAAAAATGATCATTGACATTCTTTTTTTCTGGACCAAGAACAAGAGTACAAATAGCTTAAAAATATGTTCTGACAAAATACAAAACCCGAAACCAGTGAAGTTGGCACGTTGTGTAAATCGTGAATAAAACAGAATACAATGATTTGCAAATCCTTTTCAACTTATATTCAATTGAATACACTGCAAAGACAAGATATTTAATGTTCAAACTGAGAAACTTTATTTTCTTTTGCAAATAGTCATCAACTTAGAATTTAATGGCAGCAACACATTGCAAAAAAGTTGGCACAGGGGCATTTTTACCACTGTGTTACATCGCCTTTCCTTTTAACAACACTCAGTAAACGTTTGAGAACTGAGGAGACCAATTTTTGAAGCTTTTCGGGTGGAATTCTTTCCCATTCTTGCTTGATGTACAGCTTAAGTTGTTCAACAGTCCGGGGTCTCCGTTGTTGTATTTTACGCTTCACAATGCGCCACACATTTTCAATGGGGGACAGGTCTGGACTACAGGCAGGCCAGTCTAGTACCCGCACTATTTTACTACGAAGCCAGGCTGTTGTAACACGTGCAGAATGTGGCTTGGCATTGTCTTGCTGAAATAAGCAGGGGCGTCCATGAAAAAGACATTGCTTGGATGGCAACATATGTTGCTCCAAAACCTGTATGTACCTTTCAGCATTAATGGTGCCTTCACAGATGTGTAAGTTACCCATGCCTTGGGCACTAATACACCCCCATACCATCACAGATGCTGGCTTTTGAACTTTGCGCCTATAACAGTCCGGCTGGTTCTTTCCTCTTTGGTCCGGAGGACACGACGACCACACTTTCCAAAAACAATTTGAAATGTGGACTCGTCAGACCACAGAACACTTTTCCACTTTGCATCAGTCCATCTTAGATGAGCTCGGGCCCAGCGAAGCCGGCGGCGTTTCTGGGTGTTGTTGATAAATGGCTTTCGCTTTGCATAGTAGAGTTTTAACTTGCACTTACAGATGTAGCGACGAACTGTAGTTACTGACAGTGGTTTTCTGAAGTGTTCCTGAGCCCATGTGGTGATATCCTTTACACAGTGATGCCGGTTTTTGATGCAGTACCGCCTGAGAGATTGAAGGTCACGGGCATTCAATGTTGGTTTTCGGCCTTGCCGCTTACGTGCAGTAATTTCTCCAGATTCTCTGAGCCTTTTGATGATATTACGGACCGTAGATGATGAAATCCCTAAATTCCTTGCAATAGCTCGTTGAGAAATGTTGTTCTTAAACTGTTCGACAATTTGCTCACGCATTTGTTCACAAAGTGGTGACCCTCGCCCCATCCTTGTTTGTGAATGACTGACTATTTCAGGGAAGCTGCTTTTATACCCAATCATGGCACCCACCTGTTCTCAATTAGCCTGTTCACCTGTGGGATGTTCCAAATAAGTGTTTGATGAGCATTCCTCAACTTTCTCAGTCTTTCTTGCCACTTGTGCCAGCTTTTTTGAAACATGTTGCAGGCATCAAATTCAAAATGAGCTAATATTTGCAAAAAATAACACAGTTTACCAGTTCGAATGTTAAGTATCTTGTCTTTGCTGTGTATTCAATTGAATATAGGTTGAAGGGGATTTGCAAATCATTGTATTCTGTTTTTATTTACGATTTACACAATGTGCCAACTTCACTGGTTTTGGGTTTTGTAGATTTAGATCATCTTATTCAGCCATGGAAGGACTCAAACAGAAAGAAAATAAAGCATAAAAATACATTGATACTACACCACGGTAAAACCATCGTATTATCACAAGATTTCAACTTGTTATTTGGTTTACTTGTCCAAAAAGGAGAGGGTGAGGGTTCTCTCTGATTCAGTCCCAGCCCTTCTCCATAAGTCATTGAGTATCACTTATCCAGACTCAAACTTCAACAATAGTCATTATCTTGACACATCCAAAGCGTGATTTGGGGATTGTCTTGGCATTAGATCAATGGATATATCACAAAGTATCCTTAGATAAACATTAGTCAATATCTTACAAGAAATTTATGATTTCAAACATTTCCAATAGTTTTTCATACATGTTCCTCAAGGCCCCTAACTCTAATGTCCCATGTCTGAGTGTCTGACCATTTGCTGTAGTGTCTATTGGGCAAGGATTTGATTGAAGTTGAATTAAAAGATAAAAAAATCTAAATTATCTAGAGGATCAGATCAGATGCAGATTCCACACTGGTAGGTCTATTTGGGGGCTCACAGAAATGAGATGTTATAGGTGGTGACAGGTGTTGCACAGAGGGTGAGTGGGAGGGGTGTTGGTGCTTTAGACTTTTTTGTTTTTGTTTACTAAGGTACTTTATCACAAGACAGAGACCTGTTAAACACATTGAAGAAAGCCTGATATGATCTCTTTAAAATAAACTCTGTAGGAGTAAAATGATCTCTGGAAACTTTGCTGTCCAACAGCAGAGTAAATAATCAATAATCTCACAAATAATGTTCAATCCCCCTTTATTTGCTAAAGGTCATACATCTATACCTCTTGTTGATGTGGGTCATGTCAAGCTGGTATATCACAGGGCCTATTTTTCTATTTCTCGAACAGACATCCAGCCAGCAGTTGAGGGTGAGGTCCGCCTGAATGGAGGGAACAGCGCCTGCTCTGGCAGAGTGGAGGTCTTCCTCAATGGACAGTGGGGGACGGTGTGTGATGATTTCTGGGACATACATGATGCTCAGGTGGTGTGCAGACAGATGGGCTGTGGTGGGGCACAGTCAGCACATGGATTTGCCCGTTTTGGACAGGGCACTGGACCCATCTTGTTGGATGATGTCAGCTGCAGAGGCAATGAAACCAGTCTCAGTGAGTGTGGACACAGAGGGACTGGAATCCATAACTGTATTCATTTTGAGGATGCTGGTGTCGTCTGTGAAGGTAAATAAACTTTGTTGTGTTGTGTCATAACAGTGGTAATTTTATTCACAAAGTAAGACCAAAATATGTAAAATGTAATTCATACAAACATCTGGAAGGAATGAAAATTGTAGTGCAGTCTTGAGAATGAAACATTTACAGCATAAATTATGAGATTAATAATCAGGTTGTACTTAGTCTGCTATTTGTTGGTGTATAAATCATCATAGTTATGTCTCTTGTTTGTTTGTTTGTTTGTTTGTTTTTCAGCTGCTGCTCCGGTCAGGCTGGTCAACTCTGACAGCCGCTGCTCTGGCACAGTGGAGGTCTTCCTTGATGGAAACTGGGGGACGGTGTGTGATGATTTCTGGGGCATAAATGATGCTCAGGTGGTGTGCACACAGATAGGCTGTGGCAGGGCAGTGTCAGCACCAGGATTCGCCCACTTTGGACAGAGCACTGGAGCCATCTGGTATGATGATATCGACTGCAGAGGCAATGAAACCAGTCTCAGTGAGTGCCCACACTTAGGGGTTGGAAACCACAACTGTGTTCATCTTGAGGATGCTGGTGTCATCTGTGAAGGTAACTGATTACACTCACTTTAGTTAAACACAGACCCTCTCAGCTGATAATTGACTGGCAAAACAACCTTGTGTGACACAAATTTTGATAAAAAAAATATATGGTTAACAAGTTTTGGTCTTAGATGGTCGAAAAAGGCTAAAAATGATCATTGACATTCTTTTTTTCTGGACCAAGAACAAGAGTACAAATAGCTTAAAAATATGTTCTGACAAAATACAAAACCCAAAACCAGTGAAGTTGGCACGTTGTGTAAATCGTGAATAAAACAGAATACAATGATTTGCAAATCCTTTTCAACTTATATTCAATTGAATACACTGCAAAGACAAGATATTTAATGTTCGAACTGAGAAACTTTATTTTCTTTTGCAAATAGTCATCAACTTAGAATTTAATGGCAGCAACACATTGCAAAAAAGTTGGCACAGGGGCATTTTTACCACTGTGTTACATCGCCTTTCCTTTTAACAACACTCAGTAAACGTTTGAGAACTGAGGAGACCAATTTTTGAAGCTTTTCGGGTGGAATTCTTTCCCATTCTTGCTTGATGTACAGCTTAAGTTGTTCAACAGTCCGGGGTCTCCGTTGTTGTATTTTACGCTTCACAATGCGCCACACATTTTCAATGGGGGACAGGTCTGGACTACAGGCAGGCCAGTCTAGTACCCGCACTATTTTACTACGAAGCCACGCTGTTGTAACACGTGCAGAATGTGGCTTGGCATTGTCTTGCTGAAATAAGCAGGGGCGTCCATGAAAAAGACATTGCTTGGATGGCAACATATGTTGCTCCAAAACCTGTATGTACCTTTCAGCATTAATGGTGCCTTCACAGATGTGTAAGTTACCCATGCCTTGGGCACTAATACACCCCCATACCATCACAGATGCTGGCTTTTGAACTTTGCGCCTATAACAGTCCGGCTGGTTCTTTCCTCTTTGGTCCGGAGGACACGACGACCACACTTTCCAAAAACAATTTGAAATGTGGACTCGTCAGACCGCAGAACACTTTTCCACTTTGCATCAGTCCATCTTAGATGAGCTCGGGCCCAGCGAAGCCGGCGGCGTTTCTGGGTGTTGTTGATAAATGGCTTTCGCTTTGCATAGTAGAGTTTTAACTTGCACTTACAGATGTAGCGACGAACTGTAGTTACTGACAGTGGTTTTCTGAAGTGTTCCTGAGCCCATGTGGTGATATCCTTTACACAGTGATGCCGGTTTTTGATGCAGTACCGCCTGAGAGATTGAAGGTCACGGGCATTCAATGTTGGTTTTCGGCCTTGCCGCTTACGTGCAGTAATTTCTCCAGATTCTCTGAGCCTTTTGATGATATTACGGACCGTAGATGATGAAATCCCTAAATTCCTTGCAATAGCTCGTTGAGAAATGTTGTTCTTAAACTGTTCGACAATTTGCTCACGCATTTGTTCACAAAGTGGTGACCCTCGCCCCATCCCTGTTTGTGAATGACTGACTATTTCAGGGAAGCTGCTTTTATACCCAATCATGGCACCCACCTGTTCTCAATTAGCCTGTTCACCTGTGGGATGTTCCAAATAAGTGTTTGATGAGCATTCCTCAACTTTCTCAGTCTTTCTTGCCACTTGTGCCAGCTTTTTTGAAACATGTTGCAGGCATCAAATTCAAAATGAGCTAATATTTGCAAAAAATAACACAGTTTACCAGTTCGAATGTTAAGTATCTTGTCTTTGCTGTGTATTCAATTGAATATAGGTTGAAGGGGATTTGCAAATCATTGTATTCTGTTTTTATTTACGATTTACACAATGTGCCAACTTCACTGGTTTTGGGTTTTGTAGATTTAGATCATCTTATTCAGCCATGGAAGGACTCAAACAGAAAGAAAATAAAGCATAAAAATACATTGATACTACACCACGGTAAAACCATCGTATTATCACAAGATTTCAACTTGTTATTTGGTTTACTTGTCCAAAAAGGAGAGGGTGAGGGTTCTCTCTGATTCAGTCCCAGCCCTTCTCCATAAGTCATTGAGTATCACTTATCCAGACTCAAACCTCAACAATAGTCATTATCTTGACACATCCAAAGCGTGATTTGGGGATTGTCTTGGCATTAGATCAATGGATATATCACAAAGTATCCTTAGATAAACATTAGTCAATATCTTACAAGAAATTTATGATTTCAAACATTTCCAATAGTTTTTCATACATGTTCCTCAAGGCCCCTAACTCTAATGTCCCATGTCTGAGTGTCTGACCATTTGCTGTAGTGTCTATTGGGCAAGGATTTGATTGAAGTTGAATTAAAAGATAAAAAAATCTAAATTATCTAGAGGATCAGATCAGATACAGATTCCACACTGGTAGGTCTATTTGGGGGCTCACAGAAATGAGATGTTATAGGTGGTGACAGGTGTTGCACAGAGGGTGAGTGGGAGGGGTGTTGGTGCTTTAGACTTTTTTGTTTTTGTTTACTAAGGTACTTTATCACAAGGCAGAGACATGTTAAACACATTGAAGAGAGCCTGATATGATCTCTTTAAAATAAACTCTGTAGGAGTAAAATGATCTCTGGAAACTTTGCTGTCCAACAGGAGAGTAAATAATCAATAATCTCACAAATAATGTTCAATCCCCCTTTATTTGCTAAAGGTCATACATCTATACCTCTTGTTGATGTGGTTCATGTCAAGCTGGTACATCACAGGGCCCATTTTTCTATTTCTCGAACAGACATCCAGCCAGCAGTTGAGGGTGAGGTCCGCCTGAATGGAGGGAACAGCGCCTGCTCTGGCAGAGTGGAGGTCTTCCTCAATGGACAGTGGGGGACGGTGTGTGATGATTTCTGGGACATACATGATGCTCAGGTGGTGTGCAGACAGATGGGCTGTGGTGGGGCACAGTCAGCACATGGACTTGCCCGTTTTGGACAGGGCACTGGACCCATCTTGTTGGATGATGTCAGCTGCAGAGGCAATGAAACCAGTCTCAGTGAGTGTGGACACAGAGGGACTGGAATCCATAACTGTATTCATTTTGAGGATGCTGGTGTCGTCTGTGAAGGTAAATAAACTTTGTTGTGTTGTGTCATAACAGTGGTAATTTTGTCAACAAAAGTAAGACCAAAATATGTAAAATGTAATTCATACAAACATCTGGAAGGAATGAAAATTGTAGTGCAGTCTTGAGAATGAAACATTTACAGCATGTATTATGAGATTAATAGTCAGGTTGTACTTAGTCTGCTATTCGTTGGTGTATAAATCATCATAGTTATGTCTCTTGTTTGTTTGTTTGTTTTTCAGCTGCTGCTCCAGTCAGGCTGGTCAACTCTGACAGTCGCTGCTCTGGCACAGTGGAGATCTTCCTTCATGGACAGTGGGGGACGGTGTGTGATGATGACTGGGACATAAATGATGCTGAGGTCGTGTGCAGACAGATAGGCTGTGGTGGGGCACTGTCAGCACATGGAAGTGCCCAATTTGGACAGAGCACTGGAGCCATCTGGTTGGATAATGTCAACTGCAGAGGCAATGAAACCAGTCTTAGTGAGTGCCCACACTTAGGGACTGGAAACCATAACTGTCGTCACAGTGAAGATGCTGGTGTCGTCTGTGCAGGTAACATGTTTTTTTTTTTTTTTGTGGGTGAAAGTATTATGTGTATTTTAAATTTGAGAATAAACAAATGACTTCAGCCTTTAAGTTTAATGAATAAATGACAGAGGACATGCAACACTGACATGTGACAGCTGCAGCTGGGCTCGAACCTATGATCTTCAGATTAATATGGAGTAACACTCCAAACTTAGTCACAGACAATTATCATATTATTATTAGCACCTGGATTTTGATCAGACATTGTATAACATCTGAACTGATTCATTGTTTTGGTTGAAGAATTTAGAACTTTTTAAATAAAATTAGAAGTTTAGTTTCTTTTCAATACAAAACTTTAATTTTTAAACAAAGTGCTTTCTTTTTTTATCATAGTTTTCTGTAGAAATCCATCATGAAGTTTCCATCTCTGAAGTCCTGGAGCAGTGTGTTTGCAACTGTTCCTTTGAAAATGTACAAATTTTTAAATTTTCACTTCAGTCATATTTTGTGTTGTAGAAAAAGAAATCTCCACATTTCTTGTGCTTGTGTCCACCATGAGCCTCATTTGGGGCATTTATCCTCAAAACTTAACCAAAATTAGGGGTTCCTTGGAGCAGGAAGAGGTAGGAGCTACAAGCATAAAGACAGCAGGAAGTGACTGCTTCTACAGAGATCACCAGAGATGCCAAGTGCTTTAGTCACAGTTTTGTCAAATCTGGACAGCATTTCTTTATTGAATGAAAATCAAAATACAATGCTACAATATTCTCTATAAAAGGATATTTTCTCTTCAATTCTGACATGTTTTGCCAAGAGTTTGTTTTATGAAGTGACTTGGTCTCTGTCCTTTACATGGCAGAAGTGGCGAAGTTACTATTTTATCTTGTAGGCTAACACTTGCAGGATTTGCTATGGAAAGGTTCTGTCCATTCCGAAACACCTTTTGTGGGCTGTTGCCGAGATGAAATCTATTGGATGATCCACATGGTGTGTCAGGTTAATTGTTTACAATTAAGTAATAAGATCTTGTGTACATTTGTTCATCACAAACCTTATTTTAGGCTTTTATCTGAACCAGTATTCTAAATGCCCAATAGTTTCAAGCTTGGCAGCCAGGAAGAGCTAAATGCTAAGTCACTGCCTCCTTTTTGGACTCATTCCTGCACCCCTCTGTGGACTCTGCCATACTGCACTTGCCATCTCAACCGAACTTTAGCACAACCTACTCACAGAGAAAGCAGTCATGTCAAGGCAGAACTTAAGGCTGACTGACCAATAGTAATGCCACATTCATCAAATCTCAAAATCCTCGATAAATCCCCCATAAAAGGAAAACAGGTGGAAAAAAATTCATCCCCCTCAGTGAGAGCACATAGATGCATTTTTAAACCAGGCTGTAGAGATGTGTATTTAGGCTGTTAAAATCATGTATTACCTGTATAAAATCATCACAGTGTCAGGTTTCTGTAGCCAGCCTCAAGTGGACACTCAGGGTACTACAGGTTTTGACACTACCACATGGGCCTCCATTTTCTGCCCTGGAGGTTGCCACCCGATAATGAGAGAAAAACAAAGTTTAGAAAGGCTTTCTGCTTCGCTCTGTGAGTGGCTCACAAAACCATCCCGGGTTTGCATCAAGCATGAATCAGGAAGTCCACTTTAAGAGGGTTTTTTAACATGTATTCGTCCTTGAAACAAAAAGTTTGGTTTGCTGTTTAGTGAGTACACTTCAGTGACTGAAATTTTGTTGACCAGAGTCCCCAAATCTAAAAGAGAAGCTATTCAGCTTGTAAATGTCTGTTTAGGGGGTCAGGGGATGGAGTTTCAGGAGGAAGTTTGGGTTACAGGAATGACAGCAGGCAGAGAGTAATGGTGGTCCATCACAGGAGAGCAGCACAAAATATACAAGATCATGCTTACCTGTCAAACCATGTCCTTGATGGTGGCAGGCACCATAAAATGGCTCATTTATGAATTAAAAAAATAATTTGTTTGTTTCTCAAAACTTAAGGAATTATTTGAAGTAATTTTACCATTCAGGTAAAAAAATGTATGACACCCAATCAGCCAACTTGGTAAACAAAAATCAACTTCAAATTTTTCAACATCGTTACATATTATCTTTGAACTTATAAAATGCACTTTAAAAGGGTTACTTTTAGAAATGAAAGTTTTTCATTCAAATCTGACTAATTACTGTCATTTAAAAAGGATTATTACCTTAGATTGCACATACAGTCCTTTTTTATGAATTCCTCAATGCAAATTTTCAGTATCAACTAAACATGTTTGCAGTAATATTAGAACAACAGTCCGAAGCAAAGGTTTACGGTAGGAATAGAAAATTCTGTAAATCAATTTTAATTGTTTAATTTCAATCAATTAATTTTTTTAAACAAACAGGGAAAAAACAGATCTGTGTTTGGTGTGACCTCTCCTCACCTTTAAAATGGCATCAATTCTTCTAGATCAGGCATCACGAAGTCGCAGACCTTGGTCCAAGTGATGGTTCTGTCCGGACCCGTGACCAATCTCTGATAAACTCACAAGAATAGATTTTAATTGAGCAGTCGCAGATATAGCCTAGAGCGGTCGCTGCTGCTCCACTTACTCTAGAACTGCTACTGTGGACAGATCACAAGCCGGTCATGTCATGAGTAGTCTTAAATATATGTTCTGTATGTTTTCTGAAGCTTATAAGGTTGTTTAATGAAGCACTAAAGAGGAACAAGACATAATGATTCATTTAGCTGAGGAGATTTACGCGCCGCTATTGTGTTTACAGCACGAGCTGCAGCAGCCACAAGCACTAGCAAACAGGAGGCAGAGACAAATAAACTGCCTGTGCAAAAAAATAAGACCCTTGTCACCTGCAAGCGTTGCCACTGGCTGTGTGGGAAGTACTGATGAGGGTTGAGAGCTTTTGCGCTGTAGTGGCGCTTGGCTCTCCATGGGGCTGATCCTGTTCTGTTTCTAATTGTTTACTAATCAAGTTGATAATTTGTTTGTATTATTTTCATTGTTTCATTTCTACAGTTTTTATCAGTAGTTTGTTTTCAAATGTTTCACATTATGCAAGTTCTAGCAACACTGTTCTGTTTATTTATTATGTGAGTTTGGGTTCATGCAATGCGTGTAGCGCTGTTTGTGTGTGAGAAAGATAAAGACCAAAAGACAGGAAGAGAGAGAGAGTTAAGAACAGAGAGCGAAAGAGAGAGAGAGCAAAATCTGAAAACCTGAAACCAAATAAAATATGGATCTTCCTTTCACTTTCTTGTTACATGATATTGCAACAACACAGCAGAAAAAGCAGTTACAGATGACAAATGATTGCACAACATGAAGATGTTGACTTTTTTACTGGAAGTGTAGGTCTTCATTTTTTTGGGCTGTGACCTCTCTTATTTATGAAAAAAAAGAGGAAAAATATTTAGTCAGTGCTCTGTATGCACTTGTTTTTTCCTAAGAAGAGCAACCTTAATTTTATTAGATGTTGACTTTTTTTACTTGATGTGTAGGCCTTCAATTCTTGGCTCTTCAATTCAAGAGGAAAAAAGGGTTATTTGGCTCTGTTTGCACATTTTTATTTATTTTATTTTAGATTTTTCTTTTTTTAATCTGAAATTAAAGGCCCTAAATTAATTTGCCTAGGACTATTTTTATTTATGGTAAAAGTGCTAGCTGTACACTCAATTAACCATATCCCACATTAAAAACTGACAATAAATATTGCTGAAACCATGAAAATGTGGACATAGGGAAAGGTTATAAGACACAAACTGGACTTCGGTTCAGAATTTTATTGGAGGAAATTTTATTTACTGGACCTTGGTAACCTTTAATCTAGAACCCCTGTTCTAGATACACTTTCACTGTTAGGGATTTTGTATGATTAGCCAGGTATATAATTAATCAATTATACCAGGGGCATCCAAACTCTTTTAGAGGGCCACATAATTAGAAATGTGAGAATGACTGGGTCAGTACAATGTGGGATAATATAGAGAGGTGCAGGAATGAGTCCTAAAATCTAGAAGTCAGATATCCCTGATGAAGTTAGAATTGCGGTGGTTCTCTCGACTAAAAGTCTTTGTTCACTGTGGTCTTAGATCACTGTGCCTGCCTATGATATTACCTGATTGGCCTGTAATGAATGGGATTGACAGACTGATCAGCGAATCAGCTGCTGGATATGCTACTGAAAGGTTCTGCCCTCCCCAAACTCTTTCTGTGGGCTCTTTCCCAGATGAACTGGTGAATTATATTGGTATACATCTGGTGTATTCGGTTACAAGAAGTGCAAAATGCAAACTCACTCCTGCAGTTTTTTACCCATTTCTCTATTCCTCACCCTTTTCAACATCATTTTTAGAATTTAAATGGGCTATTAAATAATGACGATGGGCCACATTTGACCCCCATGAAATTATCAGTTAGATTAGATTAGATTAGATTAAACTTTATTGATCCCTTTGGGAAACGCCCTCAGGGGAATCAGGAAGTTAATCCTGCAAATGACAGTATTACAGGTTTTTTTCCAAAGAAAACAAGAAAAACTGGTATTTTTTGTAAGGGAAGTGTAATTAAATATCAAAACACCTATTACAAAACATTGCTGAGTCTATAGTATTTTTGAGGGCCCACATCAGTCATGGGGCCCATACTGTATCAGTCCCCCGTGTAAAACAATGTAACTTAAGTCTAAGTCTGTGCTTTCTTTCATTTTTATTCTCGTTTCAGCCCGCAGACTGCACAATTATCAGCTCGTCTGTAGCCCTGATAAGCTTCAATTGGGGCTGGATATTGACGACCCTACTTCAGGGCTGGACGCTCTCTCTGGTAACTTGGCGTCTCGCAACTGCACCTGGAGCAGGACATCCAATGGTGTTGTGTGGTACGAAGTGGACGCTTTGAAGGACGTCTGTGGAAACGCTCTGATGGTATAAACCTCACTGCTGTTTTATTGACCTGTCCTGTAGAAATCAGTTTAATTTTTCTTGTTTTTTGATCACATATGCAAGAAAAACTCAGACACAATGGGCCCTTGAAAAGAGTAGTCCCTTGACCCCCTCTTGATTAAAACATTTAAATAAGTGCAGAGGAGTGTTGGGGCCTATAAGACATGAGAAGGTTGAGGGAGGGTTTTTTATGATTGTGCATTTTGATAAGGGTTGAAATTATTTAAGTATATGAAAAAATGTTCACACTGATATAAATATAATTTGGAATTTTACTTTTGTGACATTTTAAATGTTATTATTTTATTCATTTTATTTTCTTGTTTTTTGAGTTGTGTTTTAGTGTCCTGTTTGTTTTTAGTTGTTTCATTGTCTTACTTGTATTTATTTTTCTTGTTCTTGTTATTTTCTTAATTAATGCTATCTGATTTTCTAATGTTTCTTGCCTTTGTTGTTGTATTTTACTCCTTGTTTTGTATTTAGATGATAATTTTTTTGTTATGTGTTTTATTTCTTTTTGTGTTTTTCTGTCTGTCTTTTCTTGGCTAGTATTTGTTGTTATGTTGTTTGATTTTTTGTGTACTTACATTCCTTTTTTAGAATTCTTTCATGTGTTTTTTTTTGTGTTTTTTTTTGTTTGTTTGTTGTTCTGTTTATTGGTTTGGGTTTTTTATTTATGTTTTTTCATTTGTTGTTGTGTGTTGTGGGGCATGATGGTACAAAAAGTTTTTATTTATTTACTGAAAGTACCAGAAAACCAGCCTTTCACCTGTGGGGAACTTTTTATTCCCTCTTACTGAAGCTTGGTTCTGTTTGTAAGCTGCTTATTTCACTCTTACTTAATCTGATGTTAAATGTCGGTGAACTTTCTGCTCATCCAACCATCTTTTGTTTTTCAGGTCAACAGCACTCATGCAATCTACTCCAACACTTTATTCCTCTACCCGAATGGTAATGAGTTTCACCTGCCTGTGAGCATCCCCTTCTCCTGTGCCTATCCTCTGGACACTGACAGCAGTTTGGACGTCGTCATTAATCCAGTCCTGCCGTAAGTCACCTCTCAATGAAAGTGACTGATGATACAATTCTTTCAAAATCAACCAAGAACATCACATGATTACAACATCACATAAGAAGAGTTTTACATGATTATCTATACAACCACTGCCTTTGAGGTGCCACAAGGGAAACTCTAAAAATATACTCCTCAGAAATGTTTTGGAACATAATTTTGGTTCATTATTTCTCCCCTTATGCCTTATCTCATGTGGAATGACCCAGCAACATAACATAATGCTGTATAGATCAGTCTTAAAGAGCCCATAAGGCCTTTTTCATAGAGTTAAATGCCCTTTACTGTGTTTAACATGCTTCCACTGCGTGACAGAGCACTTCAGTGAACAAAACAAAAAGTCTGTATCATCAAGGCTTCTCCCCCGTCCTGTCTTTACAGCACCAGTAGGTGCCTTAAAATGTCAAGTTTCCCTGGCCCTCTAAATAGACCTACCAGTGCAACATGTCACCATTGTTTCATCATCAGTTTAAGCCCATGGGCTTGTGATAGAAAAAAAAACATGGTAAAATGAGGGCAGAGTTGTTGACAGCATGGCACAGAGCAGCGTTGAACTGTCCATTGACCAAAGAGTAGACCTGTAAACCAATCACAACAGACTGGGCCCACATGGGGAGGGGAGCCTTTAAAGGGAAGAAGCTCTAACAGAGCATCTCAGATAGAGAGAGAATACAGCTGGATCAGGGGGACTCTGCATATGACATTTTGAAGGTGTTTTTAACATTAGTAATTGTGAACATACTTCAGCAGTCATCAAAAATGTCCCAGATGTTGAATGTTATATGAACCAGAGTCAAGGCTCTTTAAATAAATACAAGTAATGCAAAAATGGAAATACTAAAGTGTTGACATAAAACTTGTTTTCCCTAAACTAAAACATACTTTCTTTACAGGACACCAGGCGTTAAAGGCTCAGGTGCTGAAGCCACGACCACCATGTCTCTTTTCCGTGACTCCACCTTCACTCAGACTTACCCAGCAGGACGGGTGACCCTGCCACTGGGCTCACCTCTGTACGTGGGTGTCTCTGTAACAGGCAGAGACCCCAGGTTTGTTGTTGTTCTGCAGGATTGTTACGCCACTCCCTCAAACTTCACTGAAGATCCCAGGAGAGACGTTTTCATCCGCAACAGGTGAGTGTCTGTCCTCACTGGTTTCAGAACAAAGGAGATTATAGACCTTTTTAGTGGCTTAAGCACCTTTTCATTACGTCACAGCACCCCTGAAAGGGGCAAAAGTCCCACCAGGTTTTTGAACTTGTTAGGTGATAACATTTCAATTCAATATATTCTTGGCCATGGTTACATGTTGTATTTTCTCTGCCAGCTGTCCCACCAATGCCCGACAGGTGTCTCTGATCGAGAGCGGCAGGTCTCAACATGCTCGTTTTGTGGCCCTGCTCTTTGTGGAAGGGGAAGAGTTCAGAGACATTTATCTTCACTGCAACATACATCTGTGTGACCGTACAGGATACTACTGCGTCCCTGTAAGTCCAGCAATTTATCATCATAGAACTAACAATTCATTATCAGTGTGGGATGTTGCTGACAGGGACATGTCAGTTATTGGTGTTGGTGCCTTAAGAAATATTTCTAAAATATTTCTCAAAAGTAATTCATGAATAGATTGAATGTTAAGATTTATAAATACTGTTATGTTAACAGCAGCACATACTGATAGAAGACTCCACAGTTCAATCTGAAACAAACTTCACACCAAAAGTTCTCACAGATTAGGCCCATGTGAAGGATTTATTGTTCATAATAATCAGAGCACTGAGAGTGACATGCCCACATAATGCAGCCTTAGCTCTTTGAGGGGCATTAATCCATCAACAGAGACTACAGACCACAGTGCTGTTCACACACTTCACTGATAAACTGAGCTGCATCAGAACAGATGATCACTGAAGTTTTGGTTTTCTGTCAAACCAACTATGTCCTGTTGTGTGTTGCTGTCAGACCAACCTGACACACCAGAGGCTCTAATTTCGTACACCAGGCGCAGGCGGGGCGCACCTGCCCTGCGCCGCGCCAATGGGGTGTGTCCAGGGCATTTCGCAAGGTCCCTCCTACCAGCGCAAATGGCAGAGAGGGAGGAGAGAAGGCGTGAGTGGGTTTAACACAGCTGAGTGTAATCTTCACCAATCAAATGAACACCTCTCCTCGCCTTTAATTTCGCCGCAGGTGAGGCGCAGTGACAATTTCACCTCAATGGCGTAGACGGTCAGAGCCGCTGTAACTTTTACAGCAACTGGGAGAGCGCAGGGGCCACCGGGCCACGCATAGGAGGCCACGATGCGCGTCACCGTGTGGACCACCTCGCGGGACAGATGTTATCTGTTCCTGTGTCATAAATAGGTGTAAAAAGAATAAGTGATAATTACATTTAAACACAGCAGCAGGCTAATCCATTTATCATGCTTGTGATCCACCTGCATTACTGGGTGTCATCGCCAAATAGCAGAACCTTTGGTGAAAATATATCTCCTCCTCATCCTTCTTGCAATAATGTATTCCATCTTTTGAGATCACGTTACAATTAAGATTAAAAGAGAGAAATATGGGCAATCACAGGTAAATCCTTAAGACACCGAGTGACTTACATTTTTTCAGCGAGCGTCTCTCTCTTTTTTCTTTAATTTCATGAGATGAGAGAAGCCAGATACTCCGTATTGGATGATGTGGCTGTTTGTGGTTGGCTGAGAGATGTGAACTCGTTAGTTATGACAAACGTCTCTGATCTGACAGATGTGACGGGACAACTGATATAGATACAAATGTATGTGCTGGTTCAGACAGCTACATTAAATAGTGGTTGCTGTGATTGTTTATTGCATTGAAATGTGCCTGACACTCTGGATACCTGCTGTGAGGTTTTGGTGACGTGTGCGCACTGTGCACCTGTCAGCCAAATTACCACTGCCCTGGGTGCGCCTCTCCTTCGCCGAGAATAGACCAGGTTGGAGCTGGCAGGCTTTCAACGCAACTTCCGCACCGTTTTTTTGGCACGAAATTGTCATTGCGCCAAGCTGAATCTTTCGACACCTCCCCCTGGTGTGCCATCACACCCATCTCGGTGCAGCCGGTCTGCCAAATTGGCTGCGCCGGTCGAAATTACCACTGCAGGGGTTGCGCCAGGCTGCGCCACCCTGTGTTGCACCAGGAAATTAGAGCCCCAGAGGGGCTGTTAAATGTGTTTCACAAGTTCATCTGGGAAAGAGCCCAATGAAAGTGTTTGGGGAGTGCAGAACTTTTCAGAAGCATATCCAGCAGGTGATTGGACAATCACTTTTTTAATCAGTATTTACAGGCCAATCAGATAATGTAATAGGCTGGCACTACTGCACCACAGAACTTGAGCCACATCGTAAAACAGATGTAGAGCTGATATTTGTTTTTCATTTAATAAAGAAATGTGGTCCAGATTTGATAAAACTGCTGCTGAAGCTTTTAGCATCTATGCTAATCTAATACGAGCTGTCCAGCTGTAATCTAGCTCATAGTTCCAACCTATTCCTGCCCCAAAGGACTCTGATTGGGTCATCCTGCTTTCGGTTTTTCACAGTTCAGTCAGTCAACTCACGTTTAAATTTGTTTATTGTAGCTGCAAATACATGTTATAGGTTTGGTGCCCAGGCTCCGGTTTCATCACTCCCTGCAGAAAGGTTTACATGAAGGCATGGAGGAGTGATGAGCAAAACATACAGAACACCCCGGCGCCTGCAGGTGGATGCTGGGGTGGCGGTGGGGGTGAAAGAACACGCAGCAAGTCAGTGTAGGGCAGCAGAGTCGTTGCAGGGCAGAGGGAGAGATGGGAAAACTCCCAGTTTAAATATACCGCCAAATTGAGAGGGTAAGAGTGTGATTGGAGGATGGTTGAGAGGAGTGAGACATGTGACATATGAGGATGTTTGAGAGGAGTGAGACAAGTGACATATGAGGATGTTTGAGAGGAGTGAGACATGTGACGTATGCATAGCTGAGCAGCTCGAGTTGTCTGCCTGAACTAGCTCGCAGGCGTCGCTCCATTTCAGTCAGTCAACTCACGTTTAAATTTGTTTATTGTAGCTGCAAATACAGAACTTGGTAAGATGGATCTACCTGATTACAGATGTTGAATCAGGCAGATCCATCTGCTGTGCAAGGTTACAGTACAACATTTTGTCTCGCAACAGAAGGACCCATATGCACAGTTAACTTCTTGATTCAAGATAAGTGAGCACAGAGATGGGCTGCAGGCCACCAGGCAAATCTGAACCTTTCCGGTTGCTCCACACCGTCAGTTTTTTTTCAGAAGTTATCACAAGAATCAAAGATCAAACTGAAATATCCAAGCAGACAATTTCTGCATCCACATCAGGAAGTTAGACACTCTTGTGTGCTTTGAGTGTCCTCCAGTCTCATTGTGCAGGATCAAATATTTGTACAACTATGTTCATAGCACAGGGGAATTACAGGAAGCACAAGGTTAAGCAGTGAGTTTATTTCAGGTCTTACTCCTTCAGACATCACCACAGTGACAGGGACAGAGAGCCTGTGTATAAAGACTGCACGGTCAAAGATCAGGTCAGTCTTTCATAATAAAACACCCTTTGGTCTCTGAAATTTGTTTGTTTTATTTCTTTGTGGACCTGCACCAAATGATCCATTGCCAGGTAACAGTTAGTGGCACAGCATTTAGGGGGACCCGTCTCACACCACTGGTTCATTAAAAGAGCAGCACAGTATTGTTACAAGACTGTACTACAAATAAACAATCAGTGCCAAACATTGATTAAACCTCTCCAAACAGCTTAACTTTTGTCCCCATCGACCCTTTCTGCTAGTCTCGGTTTAATTTTCTACATTTATTTTGGATGTTGTTATTTCTGAGTCTTGTGTTGAAAGAGGTCGTTCTAATTAATTAGTTTATGATACATTTGATTACAAAATTATGTTCTGTGATATAAGGGAACTGTTGTTTGAACTGGTTCAGCTGACACCCACTGAAAACATAATTTTATCTTACTCTATGTAATGACAATAAAGGGGATTCTCTGTTCTGTTCAACATGTTGTTAGTGGTGCATGTCATCCACATGTATGCCCACTCATGCACACTCAGAGTACATCCATGTAAAAACAAGTGTCTCTTAGATAACAGTTCTGGGAAACAGTAATCATGTGTTTGTCATGGCTTTTTTATTTCTCTGATCGATGCCAGAGCATGGAAAATAAAACCGGCCAAAACAACTGGTTGTAAAAGTGCACATATTTTAATAAATAAGGATTTGGACCCCTTTAACTTTTTTTACTAAAAATTATGAAACAAGAAAATCAGAAGGAAATGTTCAAAATTTATATAAAAACATCTTTTGATCTTGAGGGAAATTTTAAACGTTTTATTCAACTGTGGCATTGCACCAAAAGTCATTATGTACCAAAATAAATGTTGTGGATTATCACTGACTCATGTTAGTGGAGTACTCTATAATCTTATAATATTTAAAGAATGTTGAAAATATTTTCTTTATGTTTTTGTTTGCAGATGAAAAGTTAATTGACTATAATCCACACTGGCATGTCAGGGGTAACAAATTCATACTCAGGAAGTGGATGTGGCTCAGCCTTCCAGTGCTGTACTCTACTGTTTACTGTGGCTAAGCAGGCATGCCTAGACATGTCCCTTTCATTGAAGCCAACTAAGGGCCATACAAATACTTTTTCTCATTCCCTAATGGGGGCAGCACAGTGCCTCACAGTGAGAAGGTTGCTGGTTCAATCCCCATGTCGGTCAGGTGGAGTTTGTATGTTCTGTCTGTGCATGTGTGGGTTCTCTCTGGGCATTCCAGCTTCCTCCCACAGACCAAAAAACAAGCTCATTAGGTTGACTGGTGACTCCAAATTGCCATGAGTGTGAGCGTGAATGGTCGCCTGTCTCACTATGTGGCAACCAGTTCAGAGTGTAACACACCTCTCGCTCAATGTCAGCTGGGATAGGCTCCAGCCCCCCGCAACCTTGAAAGGGATAAATGGTACAGATAATGGATCGAATGATTCCCTAATGGTATCATAAGAAGGACACTTTTGAGTAGACAGTTTGAGCACAGACTTTCTGAAAGGTAAAGCAGCCAAATAACGATCATAGGAATTGTTTTTAAGTCAGGGGGCTTTGTAGCCAGGCCTCGGATACAAATGGGAGAAAAATACTTTGAAAGTATCTTTTGCAAGATATGGTAAAGATTTTCAATAGATGTTTTTAGTTTTAAATAAAAAAAATACTGGAGAGTAATAAAAAGTAAAAGGAAGAAAGTAAAATTAAAGAGGGTTTTTTTTAAATGCTGTAAATACATTAAGAAATATAAGCAGTTAAACAAGCGAACTTGGAGGATTATGGTACAAATATGGGTTTGACCATTTAATGATCAGAAGAACTGATTAAATTTCCTTGAGGTGACACAAGGGATAATGTGACAAATACTAAAATTCAGAAAGCAGTCACATAAGCTTGATGATCCACTATGTTTACATGTCCCTTAAAACAGTTGTAACAAAACTAAGAGTTTTTAGAGCTGGTGGTTTTTATTGTCCCTGATGTTGGGGGTTGCTCGGCTCAGTCCCTGGTTGCTAATACCTGTTATTTCTGTCCCCTCTCCCACCTCGTAGTTCTGTCCAAGGAGAACAGCTCGCTCTCTTCCCAGCTTGGCCAAGCCTGTCACCATCGGACCAATTACTTGTAAGTATCATTTAGTATTTGGCTTCAGGGCTGATGTCTGAACACACTGAACTGTGGAGGAATAAACCAACATGTTTTTGTCTCTTTTCCTTCTTTAGGGAAATAATCCAAAGGCTGATCTGGTTACACAAATACATCTGATAATTTGATCTTACTCTGACTGTCTTTGCACTATGTTTTATTTACAAGATTTAAAACTTCTAGGGGTTATGTAAAAAATCATGATTAAATCTTTTTACCGTGTTTTTATGGGGGTTTTATGTTTTGAATTGTCTGTTCTTTGTAATGATCATACAGCCTAAGAAAAATGAAAGACAACTGAGTGTTTTAATAAAAGTATATGTAACAGAACTCTGATTCTACTTTGTTGTTATTTCCAGAATTGACATTATTTGAGTGTATTATGTATTCATAATTCAGTATATCAGTATATCACTGGTTTAGCTTCAGGACCCACTACCAGGGGTGCAGCCAAAACGGTGGCCTCTATGAAAAGATCTCTCATGTGGCCCCACCACCACAGCCAAATGAGGTGCTTCTTATCGTACCTCTATTACACACAAAAAATGGATGTCCAACAGACTGTTTAGTGACAAACATCCCCAATTGCAGTTGTTTTCACCTGGAGCCTCATGTACAAAGGGTGCGTATGCACAAAAACATGGCGTACGCTCTTTTTCACGGCAAAGTTCAGATGTACAAGAGTGAAATGACCGTGAAAATGTGTGGTGCCTCACACGGACTTCATGGCTGGCGTATGCATGTTTCTACAGCTGTTGGTCCTTTGGCTGCACTTATAGGTGATGCTGGGAAACTGTTAAATAAATAAATGTCAAAACCACTAGTCCTAAGACTGAGTGAAGTGCACATCAGACACACACAAAAAAATGAACACACCCACGTGTCTGCAATTACATGAGTGGATATAAAAGCATGCGCAAATGGTACAAAAAATACCGTTATAAACAATGGCTGCTTCAGCAATATGAGATGACAATGTAAATGGTGCAATACGAAGAGAGCGTGTGTTCAGAGACAGAGAAGATTTACTGGCACATACCTTAGGTTCCCGAGGGTGATCATCTTGGAACTGTGAACAGAGCTGCGGCTGGCATTCAACATTAAAACGCAGTTTGCAGTGAGAGCCGGTTTTCCTAACGTGATCCCTGTTGACTGCACACACATTGCTGTAAAAGCACCATCACATGATGAATTTGTACGTCAACAGGAAACATTTTCATTCAAGCAATGTACAGATCAAGTGTGATGCACAAATGCAGCTTACTGACATTGTGGCCAGGTGGCCTGGTTCACTGCATGACTCATACATTATGAGTAACAGAATGGGTGGGAACAAACTACAAGCTGGCACCGTGTGCAATGGGTGGCTTCTTGGTATGTAAATTTATTAGTGTAATTGTCCTCAAGTAATCCCCACTGAGCATGTGCGCCCCCAATTCTACCCCGTCTTCACAGCATCATTATTAATCAGTTTTTGTAGTCCATGACTTGCTATTTTTTGCTGATTAAACTACAGCTTAAGATCTTTTTAAACAAGCCCCTGATTGTCTCGGTGTGTAGTGTAGTCATCTTAATAACTCTGTGTATAAAGTGTGAAATGTCTTAATCGACCTCACCTTTTCCCTGGCGCACTTCTGCGCTGATTTGCAACAATAGTGTGTGATTCATGTCAGTAGTGTACAAAATTAACGAATGGAAACTGTAAGTCAAGTTTACTGTGATATCCTCTTTGATATGTTGGCATGTTTAAATTTAACTTCAGAAGATTTCAAACCAAATAATACCATACATACAACAGTTACACCTGAACCTCTATAAAAGGGAGGTGAAGACGCTGGTGTCGTCTATGCAGGTAAATACAACTGTTGTCTTGTCTGAACAGTATTAGTGTATCACAGGGTTAGATACAATATGCCCTTAGGGGCACATGCGGCCCCACATCTCACTCAGTGCAGCCCACAGCTTTATTTCACATATCAATTAAGTCCAAACATGAAGAAAGAAAAGAGAAAATCTGCAATGAAAACTATGACAATCAAATTTTTTTAATAACAGAATTTGGTTATCACAATCTTTGCAGTAAATTACTTGTGAAAGCACAAACCTCCACTAAGGTACACTATATTGCCAAAAGTATTCGTTCACCTGCCTTGACTCGCATATGAACTTAAGTGACGTCCCATTCCTAATCCATAGGGTTCAATATGAAGTTGGTCCACCCTTTGCAGCTATAACAGCTTCAGCTCTTCTGGGAAGGCTGTCCACAAGGTTTAGGAGTGTGTTTATGAGAATTTTTGACCAGTCTTCCAGAAGTGCATTTGTGAGGTCACACACTGATGTTGGACGAGAAGGCCTGGCTCTCAGTCTCCGCTCTAATTCATCCCAAAGGTGTTCTATCGGGTTGAGGTCAGGACTCTGTGCAGGCCAGTCAAGTTCATCCACACCAGACTCTGTCATCCATGTCTTTATGGACCTTGCTTTGTGCACTGGTGCACAGCCATGTTGGAAGAGAAAGGGTGATTTTGTGTGACTTGAGGTTTTAAATGGTGCCTTATTTACAACGAGGTCCAGAAAAACTGTAAATAAATAAACAGAATTTGAATTTGAGTTTGTAAAGCACTTTTCTAGTCTGCCGAAGGACACATTGACATGTGACAGCAGCTGCTGGGCTGGAACCTACGACCTTTAGGTTAATATGGAGTAACTATCCAAACTTATTTACAGACAATTATCACATTATCACTAGCAACTGGATTTTTAATAGAAATTTTATTAACTATGAGTCAATTTCTTTAACATAGTCTTTACAACATTTTTTAACTAAAACTTTATAAGTTTGATTTCTTGTCAGTTCACAACTTTGATTAAAAAAATAATAATAAAGTTTTTTTCTCAGAACCTACGGGTCCTTGATGATCAATATATTTTTCTCTAGTACAATATCATGAGCTACCATCTCTGAAGTCCTATAGCACTTTTTAACAGCTTGTACTTTTGAAAATGTGATGATTCTTTACATTTCAATTATGGGACAGTTTCAGTCATGTTTTGTTTTGTAGAAAAATAATGCCCAACTCTCTTGTGCTTGTGTTCACCATGGACCTTATTTCAGGCATTTATCCCCCCAAAAAAACAACACAAAAGTCCAATACACTGGTAGACCAGAGAAAGAGCAATGGTAAAATGTTCATCACTTCTGTATTTCTGGACTCATAACTGCATCACTCTACAAAAACAAAGCTTCACTTCAGTCCTTTAGGCTCCACTGAAGCTCCACTGAATGACAAATATGACACCCTGTGGGGGGGAAAATGAAACTACATCTTTGAATAACACATGAGATCAGTAGACTTCATTTCCATACGGATTACATTAAAATAAGTAAGTTGAATACTGTCCCCTCCTGCTTTAAGCTCAACAGCATGATTCCACCACAGTGTTACCACCCACAACTGAACCAACAACTGAGGGCACCACCACTGCCGCACCAAACAACAGCTCAGCAGATGAGGGGGACGTCCGTCTGGTTCATGGAGGGAGCAGCTCCTGCTCTGGCAGAGTGGAGATCTTCCTTCAGGGTTGATGCTCAGGTGGTGTGTATATATATATATATATACACACACATATGTGTGTGTGTGTGTGTGTGTGTTTATTTGTATGTATATATACTCATACCACTTCGTTCAAAAAAATTTGGTTTTCAAAAGGTAGCTATGAAAATTTTATAAGTTAAGTTAGATTTTTAAGCTAACATCAGTGCTAATCATGCAGATATTCTCAATATAGTACATGCAAAGTAATTTTTCCTTGTTGAATCATTACAGCCTGGGATGTGTCAATAACTTAGCAGCAGCATTGATTTTTAAGTGTTATTGCCTTTTGTGCTGTCTCAAATTTATGGTAGCATAAAGCAGACATGTATGGTTCATTTGTGGCTATTTGTGACCAGATGGAATGTTAAATATATATCACTTATCCATCTAGGAAAGAGCCCATAGAAAGTGTTTGGGGAGGGCAGAACCTTTCAGAAGCATAGCGGGTGGTTGGACGATCATTCCGTCAATCAACATTTATTACGGGCCAATCGGATAATGTTGTATGTTGGGGTTACTGCGCTCCAGAATGTGAGCCACTTGGTAAAACAAACTCTCAAGTGGAGTGAAAATATCCTTACTATAGAGGAGTTTGAAGTGTTGATATTGGTGTTTCATTTAATAAAGAAATGCGGTCAAAATCTGATATAACTACTGCTGAAGCTGTTAGCATCTATGCTAATCCCTGTATGAGCCGTTACTTACTGTTGTCTTCTTGCTCATAGCTCGTTTCTCTTCCTGCTCCAAATGGCCCTGACTGGGCCATGCTGTTGTGGCCAGTCACAGTCGTAGATTGGAGCTTGGTAAGATGGGTCTGCCTGATTTTAAACAATGAATAAGACAGATCCAGCTGCTGTGCAAAGATAGACTTTGGTATGAAGAATATAACTCTTGTTTTTTTCCAGAGACAACAAGAAAAATGTGGTATTTTTGTAAGGGAAGTGTAAAGAAATTTAAAAAAAACACCTATTATCAAACATTGCTGAGTCTATAGCATTTTAAGGGGGCCATTCTGTATCAGTCCCCCCGTGTAAAACAATGTAACTTAAATCTCTGTATGCTTTCTCTTTCTTTTTTCTATTCTAATTTCAGCCCGCACACTGCACAATTATCAGCCCATCTAGCCCTGATAAGCTTCGATTGGGGCTGGATATTGTCAACCCTACTTCAGGACTGAACGTTCTCTCTGGTAACCTGGCGTCTCGCAACTGCACCTGGAGCAGGACGTCCAGCGGTGTTGTGTGGTATGAAATAAATGCTTTAAAGGACGTCTGTGGAAACAATCTGAAGGTATTAACCTCACTGCTGTTTTATTTACCTGTCCTGTGGAAATCACTGTCATTTTTCCTGTTTTTCAGTCAGAGGAAAAACTCAGACGTTATGGAACCCTTGAAAAGGTGGTCCCTTGACACCCTCTACATTCGGATGAATGCAGAGGAGTGTCAGTAGTGTTGTGTTACTCGAGAGTCTCGAGACCGGTCTCGAGACCACATTTTGAAGGTCTTGGTCTTGTCTCGGACACGAGAGCATTTTAACTCAGTCTTGTCTCGGTCTCGGATTGGCCGGACTCGTAATTTTCCGTCAAGACCAGCACTGATCTGCTGTTCTTCAACTTCATTAATGTAAATAAGGAGGAACACTTGGTGAAACAACAAAAAAATTTAATTAATGTGTTCCCCCTGTGATGACTGCAACCTTCCCGGTGCTGTGACTGCGGGACACACACCCCCGCACACAAGCGGGAGTGAAAGGTTGGAGACTTCAGAAGGACAAAACTAGCAAGTGAGGAGAGCACGGAGCAAGAGATGTCTGCTAAATCAACAGTAATTAAATTTGGCTTCCTCAACCACAAAGGCTTCATATTCTTTTGGGATTCCCAGAGCGTCCCCTCCCTAAACCCAAAACACGCACTGTGTGTAGGGCACCGCGATCCAGGGGGCTACATTTTGGGCAAGGGGATGCATTCTCCGCAGCCTGATGCAGCCATGATCCGCTCTTTGGACTACAGGCCTGATATTTTCCATTTAAAGTGTGGCTGTTACCGTTGTTGTCTGTCAGTAATGTCATTTTGCAGTGCAGCCAACGCACATGTGAACATTTGATCTAAACACCGCCTAAATTGCACAGCGTCTGTGCACACGCTCCTCCGTGTGCCAGTGAGCGTAAAGACGCAGATAGGCTTGCATCACAGAGGACAGTGAGGGATCCTCAGTCACTTTGTGTCATTGTATAATTCAAGCGGTGTCTTGACAGTTGTACACGGTTGTACACGGACATGTGCACAGTTTAAGTGAGCACAAATACTTAAAAAAGGCGAGTCAGCCTTTAGATAAAAACTCAACATTTTTCATCAGTCCAGGTCTGAGCTGCTGTTTTCACTCACTCACTGTTTTCTACACGATAAATTCATCCTGAGGTATCCTGGATCACTTATTTTCCATGATATAAGAACAATCTTTGAAGGATCAAGCTTAAAATACAATCCGGTAGTGCCGTGTGGACCAGCTCCGGGACAGATGTAGTCTGCCCCTGTCTCATAAATATGAGTACAAAATTAAGTTATAATTACATTTAAACACAGCAGCAGGCTAATCCATTCATCATGCTTGTGATCCACCTGCATTCCTGGTCTGTCATCACAAAATAGCAGAACCTTAGGTGAAATATTCCCCCGATATCTCCTCCTCATCCTCCTTGCAATAATGTACTCCATCTTTTTAGATCACGTTACGAATAAAGATTTAAACAGAGAAATATGGGCAATCACAGGTAAATCCTTAAGACACCGAGTGACTTACATTTATTCAGCGAGCGTCTCTCTCTTTTTTCTTTTCTTTTGAATTTCATGAGATAAGAGAAGCCGGATACTCCGTATTGGATAATGTGGCTGTTTGTGGTTGGCTGAGAGATGTGAACTCGTTAGTTATGACAAACGTCTCTGATCTGACATCAGATGTGACGGGACCATTAATATAGATACAAATGTATGTGCTGGTTCAGACAGCTACATTAAATAGTGGTTGCTGTGATTGTTTATCGCATTGAAATGTGCCTGACACTCTGGATACCTGCCTGTGAGGTTTTGGTGACGTGTGCGCATTGTGCGCCTGTCAGCCAAATTACCACTGCCCCGGGTGCGCCTCGTCTGCGCTGAGAATAGACCAGGTTGGAGCTGGTGGGCTTTCAGCGCACCTTCCGCACCGTTTTTTGGCACAAAATTGTCACTGCACCAAGCTGAATCTTTCGACACCTCCCCCTGATGAGGGAGATGTTTTTGATTATTGCGCATTTTGAAAAAAATTAAAATTACATAAGTAAGCTCAAATTGTTCAGACTGAAATAGATATAATTTTGATATTGACATTTTTTTCTTGACATTTTTAATTTTGTTCTCAGTAGTTTGTCTTTTGTTCTGTTCATTTTAGCCTTTTCCTCTGTTTATTTAATTTTTATTTTAACATTTTATGGAGATTGTAACTATTGTAATTTGATATACAAAAATAATATAGTTTCCTTTTTTGTTTAGTGTACAAAAACAAATGGATGGCCCTAAAATAAAAATATATATTTTAAAACGGAACAACAAATCAAAAAACAAATCAATAAGACAATAACAATTAAAACAAAAAACCAATCACAATTAAGAATCAAAAAATTGCATAATTACCTAATGACTTAGTGAGTGAAACGCGTGTTTCTCATTCCTTATTGTGTCATTTAAATTTTTTCTGAGTTTTTTATTTGTTGTTGTTATTCCTAGATTCAATTTTGGTTTGTATTTTGTTGTTATTTATTTCATTGGACTATCCTTAATTTGTTGTTGCGTTCCCAATGGTGCGTCTTTATTTGTTTTGTCTTTTGATTTGGTTGTGCTTCCAATTATTATGTAATTTTATTATTGTTTTAAATTCGAAGAAGCCTCTGGTAATATTAGTTCTGTTGAGCTATTTCAATTGTTCTTGTTTTACTTGTTTGCTGCAAACAGCTGAAAGTTTGTAAATTTTGCCAATAAACCTAATTTGCAGTTGGGGGTTAATAATTTTGATTGCAACTGTAAGTGAGTTGGAGAAGTGTATGATTATGTTGGATAGTTTGGGATGATGGGATGGATTAAAGCCAGACCAGGCAACATGGATTCTAATGTGAAACTATCGGGGGGGGGTTCCAGAATGGAAGGAGTTATTTGATTGGGGATGAGTAGATCAGAGGTGAGAGGCATGCATTTTGAGGCAGCAGGAGCTTCTTATTTCCTCAAACCTTTGATTAACATCGTCACGTGGGAGTGGTAGGTTGAAGCACGTAGAGAGCCAGTAATGAGTTTGAAGAAGAAGTTGATTCCTGCCAGGTATGTCTGAATGGTAGATGATCAGATTTTTTTGATGCTGTGTTCGTGGGTAATGAAATTGCAGATGGATATGATGTCAAAAGAGGGAAAAGGTAGCCTTTATATCGTGTGATATGACTTGAAGCAGTTCCATCTGGTTACATAAGCAGAAAGAGTGCTAGGAGTGAGACTGTCGATTATAGCTTCTTGAGAAGAGATTGAAAGGTTCATTAGCTGTGGAGCTAATTGTAGATTGTGGCTGAAAACGGTGGGACTGGAGTTGGATGTAAATCCTATTCTGGAGCCAGCTGTCTGAATTTCTGAAAGGAGAAATGAGACAAGACATCAGCAATGGAGTTTTGATGGCCGGAAATATGAGAGGCCCTAAGTACAAATTGATGGTGAGCAGAGATTAACGTGAGTCTACGAATGAACTGTGCGATGACTGAAGAATGTGAATGATTTTTGCTGAGAATCTCTATGACTGCTTTATTGTCGGAGTGAATAAGTATGGATTTCCTTGGCCATTCATGCTCCCAAATGATAGCTGCAAAAATTATGGAATAGATTTTGTGAAGGGCAGATGAAGAAGACTGTGATTTTGAGTCGAAGGACTTAAATTCTGGTGGCCAAGTGGAAGCAAACCATCTTCCGTTGTAATACCCGCCGAAACCAATGGAGGGGGCAGTGTCTGTAAAAAACTGAATGTCCTCAGGATGAGTGACGAAATCGTAATAGAAAAAAGAGATGCTGTTCCAAGAGGATAAGAGGATATTGTTGCCACATGCACATTTCCATTTTGCAAGCATCATTAAGATCTGTCCTGTCATGCAGGGAACGTGTGGCTGCCGCTTTTGCTAGGAAATTGGACAGAAAAGATTTTGCATGAGGGATGATGCGGATGGCATAAGTGAGGTGGTCCAGGAGACCTAAGCTGACGTTTAGTGCATCTATCTGCCAAGAGAGAGTTGGAGATGAGCAGGGTGATGCGATGAACTTTATCTTGGGGCAAAGATGCCTGGAGAGAAACGGAGTCTAAAGTGATACTGAGAAACTCGAGGGAAGTACTCGGGCCGAGTGTTTTCTCTTCAGAGAGAGGTACGCCAAGCTCTGAAAAGACTTAAATGGGGGTGGCTAGTCCTGACTTAGAGAGTGAGGATGGAGGGGTTATGATTAGGAAATCGTCTAGAAGATGGAGTAGATAGGGCAGTTTATGATAGTTAGAAACCAGCACAATGCTTCTGAGATTTTGGGACTGCTTCTGCAGCCAAAGGTGAGGTGGATGGAGAAGCTGTATGCTCCTTTCCAATATATTCCGAAATAACGCCAGAAGTCTGGATGAATGGGCAAGACTTTAATTGCGCAAGTAATGTCTGCTTTGGATTGCCAGGCTCCTTGGCTTGCTAACCAAATAAGGGTGATAGCATGGTTGATGGTTGCATACTGCATGGAGAAATCGGGACACGGAATGATGCTGTTAATAGCCTACTTGGAATATGTAAGCTGTGGGGGGAAGGGAGGTCGATGATAAGTCTCTTTTTCCCAGAGTATTTCCTGGTAGCCATGTCGATAGGGCTGACTTGGAATTGCTGTCTGTGTCGTCTTTGTTCTGAAGATCTTGGCGGGTTTGAGGTTTATGACCTTGCAGGGTTTGGCGGTATCGTTTTTGGGGAGTTTGGATGAAGACGACTGGCTTGCGGTATGGTGACCACTGAGAGTAAGCGGCTCTGCTGAGAGGCATGGCTATGGTCGGACACAGGTTGCTGTTTGGTGGGAGGTGAATACCCGGTTTGGAAAAGCTCATTGTACAGGTCTTCATCTGAGTCATGCAGCTGGAGTTTGGACTCCATGGTAAGTAAATGCTTTTAGTTGTGCTGTCAGGAGGTTAAAACAATTGAGAGATTGATTCATTATGATCAGTAATTCATTAATCTAATTTATCTCTTTTTTATTCTCACCTAAAAATTGCTAAAAAAAAAAAAAAAACCCTCAACTTGAGGTATTTTCATTGAAATTCATTAGATTTTTGTGGCAGATCAGAAGATTGTTCTCCACCCCCCAAAAACTCAAGCACAAGAAGCTCAATGCATAAAAACTCTCCAACTTTAACAGCCCAATCAGGGGACAGAGGCAGGAGCCTCAGATGTGACCACAACAGGAAGTGACTGCGTGTTTGAAAACAACAGCAACATGTAAAGCGATCTCCATGGATGCAGCAAGATCTGCAGTTTTATCAGAAATGGACTCTATTTCTCCTTTAAAAGAAGAGCAAAGAACGTCACTTAAAGCTTTCTTACGGGAAATCTTGGTAGGTATTGTCTTTGACGAGATTCATGTCACATATAAGTGGCAAATGATACATCTCTGTGGTATGATTAATTTAAGATAAGACGATGGTCTAAGGACTGAAGTACTCGTAGTTTAAGCTAACGGCTAACAACAAGGTCTAGCTGCAATGTCATACTGTGGCTTGAAATGAACTGGTCTGTGAAGAGTGTGACAAGCAGACCGATGGTCCAGTCACCAGCTGCTCTGGTATTTTAAGGTTCAGCCCTCTGAAAATACCGAAACAGTGAAATCAGATTAAAAATGAGATTAACGCTATTAAAAAACATATCGCGCTAAATATGACTGTAATTAATAAATCGCAATTAACACGATAATTTGGCACCCCTAGCTTTTAGATACTCTACCGTAAAGCATGGTCGGTCGTGAGTGTTAGAAACAAACAGAGTGAGTGGGTTGGCTACGTATAAGTAGGTTCATCAGGTGATTAGAGGTGTGGTTTTAGGCGTGGTCCTGCTCCTGAACCTACGCTAACTCACTAACTCTGTTTGTTTCTTCCCTTTGCTGTTGTATTTTCCTCTTTGTTTTGTTTTTTATTTGTTGTTGTGTTTTAATGTCTGCATTTCTTTGATAGTATTCAGTTGTTATGCTGTTTTATTTGTTGTGATTGTTATTTGTTTCTATGAATTCCTTATTAGTGTGCTAAGGTGCCTTTCAATTAAATCACAGCACCCTGAAACTTTAAAAAGGGCAAAAAATCCACCAGATTTTTTAACTTATTAAGTAATAACAATTCAAGTGAAATATATTCTTTTCATGCTGTGGAAATAAGACCTATAAAGTTCCCAAACTTCAAGCTATTTCACTTGTCACAATGGACTTTCATTTCCTAACGTTTACTTTGGTAAAAGTGTAACACATGGACAGTATAGATGCTTTGTTTAATGTAAAAGCTCTGTATTACAACTTTATTTCTATAAAAGACTACAGGCTACAGCATACAATAAGTAATTTCTATAATACTAAATGGCTAAAACAATAATGCTGTGTCAAGGGCAGGTGTGTCAAGGGCATTTTGCAAGTTTCGTGCACGGCGCAGTCTGGCGCAGGGAGGCGCACCCACGCCTCCGTCCTTGGAGAGAAGGCGTGAGTGGGTTTAACACATCCAAGTGTAATCTTCACCAATCAAATGAACGCCTCTCCTCGCCTTTAAATGCACTGCGGGCAAGGTGCAGTGACAATTTCACTTCGGTGGCCAAGAAGGTCAGAGCCGCTGTCACTTTTGCAGCAACTGGGAGAGTGCAGGGGCCACCGGGCTGCACATCGGAGGCCATGATGCGCGTCACCGTGTGGACCACCTCGCGGGACAGATGTAATCTGTTCCTGTGTCATAATATGAATACAAAATTAAGTGATAATTACATTTAAACACAGCAGCAGGCTAATCCATTCATCATGCTTGTGATCCACCTGCATTACTGGTCCGTCATCGCCAAATAGCAGAACCTTTGGTGAAATATTCCCCCCGATATCTCCTCCTCATCCTCCTTGCAATAATGTACTCCATCTTTTGAGATCACGTTAAGAATAAAGATTAAAACAGAGAAATATGGGCAATCACAGGTAAATCCTTAAGACACCGAGTGACTTACATTTATTCAGCGAGTGTCTCTCTTTTCTTTTCTTTTAAATTTCATGAGATGAGAGAAGCCAGATACTCCGTATCGGATGATGTGGCTGTTTGTGGTTGGCTTGAGAGATGTGAACTCGTTAGTTTGCGGCACTCTTCCAGCTGCCGTCAGGTTGAGTTTCCATTGCGACAAACGTCTTTGATCTGACATCAGATGTGACCGGACAATTTATATAGATACAAATGTATATGCTGGTTGAGACGGTTACATTAAATAGTGGTTGCTGTGATTGTTTATTGCATTGAAATGTGCCTGACACTGTGGAAACCTGCCTGTGAGGTTTTGGTGACGTGTGCGCACTGTGCACCTGTCAGCCAAATTACCACTGCATGGGGTGCGCCTCACCTGTACCGAGAATAGACCAGGTTGGAGCTGGCGGGCTTTCAGCACACCTTCAGCGCAGTTTTTTGGCACCAAATTGTCACTGGGCCAAGCTGAATCTTTCGACACCTCCCCCTGGTGCGCCGTCACACCCATTTCAGTGCAGCCGGTCTACCAAATTGCCGAATTGGCTGCGCACGGTGGTGCGCCGGACAAAATTGCCACTGCGCGGGGTGCGCCACCCTGTGTTGTGCCAGGAAATTAGGGCCCTTTCACACTGAGTGCACAACATTCAGCTTTTGTGTGATTTCAAGCAAGAACTGAAACATCAGCAATGGTCTGAAGCGCTTTTCTATGCTGCACAGTGTCAAATATCAGAGGTGCCATGTGTTTGACATTGTTGCCACTAAAAAACCTGTGTAAGCCAACTTCTGTCCACACAGAAATTCACATTATCCATAAAGAATCATATGAATTAGCAGAATCGATAACGGCATTGGTGTCATTAAAAAACTTGCAATAACATCCATCAAAAACATATTGGCTTTTAAAAATACAAAAAAATGTTCCATCCTCCATACACTTTATTCGTAATATTCAGCACAAGGTACTATAGACTGCTGTCTTTGTTGCTAAGAATTTCACTTATGGGCAAAATTGATGTTTATGACTGTTTAATACTCAGAGGGGTTCATTACTTGCAAAAAAAAATATTTGTCATCATCTCTTTTGGGGCTTAGCAATTCTTAACTTCTAACCCCTGGTATGGGGACACGGCGTGATCGGGAAAAACACAGGACGGCTGAATCAGAAGGAAAACAGTTGTTTCTGAACTAACTGGAAGGTCTATGACCTGTAATATTCTGTTGTTAATAAGAAAAGTAGAAAAATAGTGAAATAAGTTCTGATTGGATTGGACGTGTGAAGGATTTACCTTCTGACTGATCTACATCTGCATCAGCGGACCCAGAGAAGAAAGGTCTTACCATAAAGGATCAGCCTCTACTGGATTGCAGTCAGATCCACAACTTTTAAACTTTATTCTTTTTTTTTTCTTGTAAAGCAGTGCTTTTGGCAACCAATCGTTCTTTTTTGCTTTTTCAGTGATTTGCTTTGTTGAGCATGATTACGTTGTTTTTCATTAAACAAAATGAAGGAAGAAATGTTGCTGATATGAGGAGTTTCTGGGGACTAAACAATTTAAAAGGAAAGGTGAGATGGCTGCCATTAGGCTGTGAGAGGAAAACGCGCACGATCAATCAACTCTAAATCTTGGGAAAATTAAGACTACATCAGAAGGAAACTTAAACTGTTTCAAAGCATTTGAACGGTGGACCTTATGGCAGCGCAAAACGAGAGAAATATGGGAAGGAATAGAGAAAAGAGACAACAAACAAAACTGGTCACAATCAATTCACCTGTGGAGAATCACTCCTCGGACGAGGACGTGGAAAGTGCTGCAGGTTTCTCAGAAATACTTAAAGAGATTAAAGGATGTCACTCTGTGATTCATACTGTCCAATAAAACAAGCCCTGGATAACAAAGGCATTACAAAATGCAGGCAAAAGAAAAATAAACTTTACAAAGACTTCATTAAATATAAACAAAACGTCTGAGAAGCAATATAAGTTTTATAAAAACAAATTGACCATGATAATGAGACAAGCCAAGAAGGAATTTTATAATAAAATGTTAAAAGAAAATCAAAGCAATATTAAAGGTACCTGGAAAATATTAAACAATGTAAATGGAAACAATTCTGCACCAAGAGACTTGCCCAATCATTTTATCAATGAAAAGAATAAGATTATAAAAAAATATAAACGATGTGGCAAATGAATTTAACTCTTTCTTTGTCAATGTTGGACCTAACTTAGCAAAGACAATTAACCAAAGCAATGATGTACAACTAAAAAGTTGCTGGAATGGGGACAGTAAAGTGGTACAGTCTATGTTTCTGGGGGAAGTGAGTGAAAATGAAATAATATTAACTGTTTCAAAACTTAAGAATAAAACATCAACTGATAGTGATGGATTAGACATGATTATAGTGAAGAAAGCAATTGATAGTATACTCAAACCTTTATGTTATATTTGTAATCTCTCTTTTTGTACAGGTATTTTTCCTGACAGAATGAAAATTGCAAAGGTTATTCCACTTTTCAAAACAGGAGACAAACACAGTTTAACTTACTATAGATCAGTATTTCTACATTCACAGTTTTCAAAGGTACGTGAAAAATTGTTTGTGAAAAAATTTGATAGCTTCCTTGAAAAGAACAAATTACTGAGTGAGAGTCAGTATGGTTTTTGAACATACAGATCAACATCCTTAGCATTAATGAAAACAGTAGAAGAAATAACAACAGCAATTGAAAGTAAAAAATACACAGAGGGAATCTTTATTGATTTAAGGAAGGCATTTGACACAATAGATCACAGTATTTTAATTTTTAAATTCCAAATGTATGGGATGAGAGGTGTTGTTTTGGAATGGTTGTGCAGTTATTTAGAGAACAGACAACAATATGTACTGTTTGCTGGTCATGAATCTGTCTGCAGGAAAATTGTGTGTGGTGTTCCCCAAGGCTCGGTCCTTGGGCCTAAGCTCTTTATTTTATATGTTAATGACATCTGTGAGGTATCAAAAATGTTACAATTTGGTTTATTTGCGGACGACACAAATTTTTTTAGTTCAGGAGACAATTTGAAAATTTTGACAGACAGCATTGAAAAAGAAATGGATAAATTGAAAAATAGTTTGATGAAAATAAGTTATCACTTAATTTGAAAAAAAACTAAGTTAATGGTGTTTTCTAAAAAAAACAAGGTGGTAATGTGCCATTGTCTATTGATGGGTCTGCTATTGAAAGAGTGTATCAGTTTAGATTTCTGGGTGTAATTATAGATGAAAATCTCACATGGAAATCTCATGTAGATTATGTTAAAACTAAGGTGTCAAAGAATATTTTTGTTATGAGCAAAGTGAAGCACATCTTAGACCACAGGACAGTGCGAATTTTGTACTGCTCGCTTATTTTGCATATTTTAGTTATCGTGTTGAAATTTGGGGGAATATGTACACAACTAATATCAAGCCATTGTTTATTTTACAGAAAAGAGCAGTGCAAATTATAAATAAAGTGGAGGCCAGGGAACACACCAACAAACTTTTTATCATGTCAGGATTAATTAAACTTCAAGACATTGTCAAGTTACAGACTTTATTAGTTATGTTCAAGGTAAAAGGCAGAACACTGCCAGAAAATATACGACATCGTTTTGCTTTTACTTCAGAAAATAAGGATCATTGAAGGAAATTTGATTTTAAACATCCATTCGCACGTGCTACTCTAAAACAAATATTTCAGTGTGTGCTGTCAAATTATGGAATTCTTCAACAACTGACTAAAAAGTCTTTACCAATATTCATCAGTTCAAGAGAATGTATAAAGACAAAATGATAAGAAAATATGAAATTGATAGGAGAAGATCTTCTGTTGCTTTATATGGTAATGTTGTTGATGCTGAGTTGTTGTGTATGTTTGCTTGTTTGTTTGTTTGTTCTTTTGCATTTTTTTTTCTCTGCTTTTTTGATAAGCAGTGGTTGTTAAATATCTGACGGACAGAATTATTTCTTGTTCGGGTATTTTGGAAAAGGGGCTGGTAATCATAAGACTTTCTTCTTCCTGCCCCTTTTGGATCATGGAATGTAACGTGGCAGAATTTGGAATTGTACAGCATATGAACTTTCATTTTCATGATACGGAAAAAAAAGGCTAATAAATAAATAATAAATAAATTTATGGCTTATAGGGGCTTTGAAAGTACTAAACTTAAACCAGAATTACTCTGAGAGCACAAAGCTCCACCAAGGCATTTCTGACATTATTAGTCATGGTATGATCGAATGTGGGAAAAAACTATCACACAATGTGATCCAATAATTAAAAATATTCTTGGATCTGTATCCAGATTTAGATCACCACCAAAATGTAGGCACTATTCCCTTGTGTCATGACCAACATTCACAGAAAAAAATTGTATTTACTATCTTTTGCTTATATTTACTATACCTCAGCCGTTAAAAGTGAGACAAAGCTGTATGGGGCAATTGAGATGTCATGGCTTCTTCTGTCATGTCCCCTTGCCAGCTTTGACTCCATCATTCCTGTTCTTGTGGTTTATTATTGGCTGATAATGGCAAGCAGGTGGGTTTCTGTCAAACAGATCAAGCATGGAGTAATTCCTGTTACAACTCAACCACCATTGTTTTAGGGGTTACATTGATAGATGTAGGAATTCAATGGCAAAGACATCAAAATTCTTACCCTGCACATTTTCCAAATGCTCTAACACTCAGGGGGCCAGATTGGGAGCTTTCGAGGGCCTGATGTAGCCTTCAGGTTCAGTTGGTGATCATCAGACAATTAGACTCAAGTCATAGGAACTCAGACACGAGTCGTCTCGAGTCACTAATTTGACAACTAGCGACTCAACTCGGACTCGCCAGGTAAAGACTTGGGACTCAACTCAGACTCGGAAGACTATGACTCCAGACTCGACTTGACTTGAGACAACATGACTGGGAAAAATTGTAGCATATGTTTTTTTTTCACGTGGATATTATATCATTCAAGCGTGATAAGAGTGGTCTGTGTGCACGCCGCGCTCTCTATCAGGTTCAGACAGGCTCCGTATTTTTTCATGCAAGCGAGAAGCACTGACAGGCTGGCAGCACACAGGCACTGTGATTGTTACATGCGATGCTCAGTCATTACATGAAGAGCCAGAAAACACCTCATCTGTCGCTCCATCCCGCTCCAAATTTGCTCCGGTACCGCTCACACCAAACGTCCGAAGCATGCCTCACACAGAGTGTATCTGCATGTAATTAATTGTTCAGCCACCCACACTGTTTTCTGTCTGAAACTGGATGTTGACAACCCGGATCAGCTCTGCGGACAGCGCAAAAGCTCTCAGACCTCAGTGCAGGTCACCTGCAATCATCTAATTTTTTTTATCCAGTGAATGCAATGCGCTTCCGTATTTTCGTAGAGTGAGTGGTGAGTGATTTGAGTGGAGCGGGTAGAAATTTGAGTGAGCGTCAGAACAGTAATAAGCGGAGCGGTGCACATCCGCTCTGAGCAGCGGAGCGTGGTGCGAGAACAGCTGTGTGAGCGAGGAGCGGGAAATCTCACTGCACCACTCCGCTCACATTCTCTGCAGGAGACACACGTAGCTCTTACCTTTTAGATTCATTTTATTGATGCTCCATTCATAGTACACTCGGTCCATCACCTATTATTGTCCCACACACGACACAGTACACACATACATTCCTACTACACACCCGTGTCCGTTACAGTGATGATCAGTGTATGTAATACAGGCACTACGTGACTCTATAACATTTAAACAGGACATTAACTTGCACAAATAATTCTCAGTGTTTCCGCTATGATTCATTTGGGTCGGCGCCCCGCCGTCGCAACGGACACCCCCGCCGTGCCAACAGGAGCCCCAACCATAAATTCAAGTGCAGATCTAAAGAAAAAAAAAACATTATTTGATTTTTATTTTAATCAAAAGGGTGTTTAACAGGCATTGTTTTTATCGAATAAAAAAGCGCACTTGTGCAATTTTAGAATCGAATGCGTCACTATCGTTTCATTATTCATTAAAATGCAAAATGCATTTCTCCTCTCCTCTGACCCTTCTCCTACCTGTCGTCTGACTATTTACGCTGCATGCTGTGCAAGCCATCCACTCTCTCCTGCACAGAGTCTGATTATTCACGTAAAAACATTCAACAAAACAAACGCTGTCTTCAGTTAAACAGAGCTTAACATGAATGAAACATTCACTAATTTAACCAACGCTTTCACACAGAGCAGCGACAGGAAGGAAAAGCTGAGGAAGAGAGATTTTCATCTGATGTTCATATGATGTTCATGTGAACAATTGGGGGCTCTAATTTCCTGGCGTAACTCAGGGTGGCGCAGCCTGGCGCACCCCGCGCAGTGGCAATTTTGTCCGGCGCACCACCGTGCGCAGCCAATTTGGCAATTTGGTAGACCGGCTGCGCTGAGATGGGTGTGACGGCGCACCAGGGGGAGGTGTCGACAGATTCAGCTTGGCACAGTGACAATTTGGTGCCAAAAAACTGCGCGGAAGGTGCGCTGAAAGCCCGCCAGCTCCAACCTGGTCTATTCTTGGCGCGCCCCATGCAGTGGTAATTTGGCTGACAGGCGCACAGTGCGCACATGTCACCAAAACCTCACAGGCAGGTTTCCACAGTGTCAGGCACATTTCAATGCAATAAACAACCACAACAACCACTATTTAATGTAACCGTCCGAACCAGCATATACATTTGTATCTATATTAATTGTCCGGTCACATCTGATGTCAGATCAAAGACGTTTGTCGCAATGGAAACTCAACCTGACGGCAGCTGGAAGAGTGCCGCAAACTAACGAGTTCACGTCTCTCAGCTAACCACAAATAGCCACATCATCCGATACGGAGTACCCGGCTTCTCTCATATCATGAAATTCAAAGAAAAGAAAAAGAGAGAGACGCTCGCTGAATAAATGTAAGTCACTTGGTGTCTTAAGGATTTACCTGCGATTGCCCATATTTCTCTGTTTTAATCTTTATTCTTAACGTGATCTAAAAAGATGGAGTACATTATTGCAAGGAGGATGAGGAGGAGATATCGGGGGAATATTTCACCAAAGGTTCTGATATTTGGCGATAAGCTGGTCCACACAGTGACGCACATCGTGGCCTCTGGTGGCCCCTGCGCTCTCCCAGTTGCTGTAAAAGTGACAGCGGCTCTGACCTTCTTTGCCCCCGGGGGGAAATTGTCACTGCGTCTCGCCCGCGGCACATATAAAGGTGAGGAGAGGCGTTCATTTGATTGGTGAAGATCACACTCGGCTGTGTTAAACCCACTCACGCCTCCTCTCCTCCCCCTCTGCTACTTGCGCTGGTAGGAGGGACGGAGGGATGGGTGCGCCTGCCTGCGCAGTGTACGAAACTTGCAAAATGCCCTGGACACACCCTGAGGGCGCGGCGCAGGGCAGGTGCGCCCCGCCTGCACCTGGTCTACGAAATTGGAGCCCGTATTATTGTAACGGAAGAATGAACAGTTTTATGCTGGTTTAGTCCATGCAGGCTAGTCTGCATGCTCTTTTTTGACATTGATCTTAGGAAGATAAGGTTTCTCTCTTCAAGATATAAACCTGAGTGCTTTTTTAGATGGGCTGGGGAACAATGGTGAGGGACTTGACTTGACATAACCTGTGACTCGACTTGACTCGACATAACCTGTTACTCGACTTGACTTGACTTGCCCACAGCAGAAAAAACTTGGGACTTGCTTGAGACTTGGACCCGAATGACTTGACTCGACTTGGGAGATCGGAGGGACTTGGGCAATTTTCTGGTGATCATCGCAGTAGAGGGTTTCCTGCAGATCCCTAAAAGTCCTGAAATTGTCTACTTCATAACTATAAGGCTTCCTGAACTTAAGATATTAAATACTAGTTCTCAATTTTTTATATTAGGCCACAGAATTTTAGATTGATGCCTCAAAAAGTTAGTTAATCTCAACATTCAAACCAATAGTCTTGTTTAGGTCACCAAAAGTAAACTACTGATCAAACATTGTGGTAAAAAAAAAAACTTTTTTTAATTAAACTGAAGCAAATGATTAAAAGTAACTAAGTAGCTAAACCCAACACTGTCTTAACTGCACAACCCCATCTTCATCCATATTCAAACCCTGTCAGATATTTACTGCCTGGGAAGAACATTTAAGATACAAGTCCTCAGAGGAATTTTAGACATATACCTCACATTTGATGCTCACCTGTTCTGACTTTGTTCTGGGGCCTTTTGGAGTCACAGTCAGTAGCTGTCCTTTGTCTAATGCAATGATTATTAAATTGTGCGGCAGCCTTGAGCCAAATCGAGGTGGGCCTTGGGATTTTTACAACCATGTCTAGTTTTTAATTTATTTTTAATTCATAAAACAATACTTTCTATATTACTTTAAAAAAAATCCCTGAAAAGTGCTTTAGGATCAGTCATCAGAGAAAGCAGGTTAGGATAGAGATTAAAACAGACTATTGTTTACACTTAAAAACACAACAAATCAAATAATATTTGAGGTTATCAATACACAATAATTATCTAGATTGACGCAAAGCAGTAGTAAGTATCAAATTAAACTAAACTTTAAGCTTGAAAAAGACCCTAATAAATCTGTAGCCCCTGAGTTCTGTTTCAACACTTTGTACAAATCTGTGTTGACTTTGGCTGAGTTAAAGTCAGATTTTTGTTCAATGCAATAGCAACTAACTTCCAGGAAACATCCAAGTCTTGTTCAGGGATTAGGAGGGAGAATACAATCTGAGAGGATCATATAGTTTTAAAATGCTCAGTGTACAAACAACAAGAAAATGTTTTTGAATATCTATCTGTGGGATCAAACTGTGGAACAGTTTACCTACAGGTCTCAAGCAATGTGCAAACATGAAGCAGTTTAAAAATAAGTTTAAGGCTCTCATTCTTACAAGATACAGGGAACATGAAGAAGTTTGAGCATCAAAAGCCCCGTTTCCACCAAGTGGTCCGGTATGGATCGGCAGGGTTTGGCTCAGGCTGGATCGGTAAAGCCTGATCCTGGTTGCGTTTCCACAGCCAGCTGTACCCTACTTGGTAGGCAGCGTGTAAGCTGGATGCCGATAACATGACGTCATAGCAGCATGACACAGTGTACCCGGCTATTAAATACAACGAAGAAGAAAACGCGACCTCTTCACCGAGAATACTGAGGAAGGTCTGCCCCTCCACAGTAGACCATGGGAGGCTCGATCTTGATGCCATTTTCCAAAAAAAAAAGCCTTGAGAGTTATCTTCACGAAAACACGTTGAGATTTAAACATGGCGGGGCTGTGTTTTTCTTTATTACCACTGTTGCACAGGAAGTGACGTCTCCTTCGACCAATCAATGGGCTGCAGTGTTTCTAACTCCACCTTCTGGGGTCGGAATCGTATGCTTGGCATCCCAACAGAAGGGTTCCAAAAAGTAGGACGGTACAGTTCGGTACGGTACCGAGACGAACCGAACTGAACCCTCTGGTGCAAACGGGGCTAAAAGGTATCTGCAAGGATTATCTCATGTGTCTTTATTTTGCTGTTTGAAATGTTTATCAACCGTTGGATTTTTATGATGGAAATACATATGCATGAGTATGTACACGTGTGCACATGTATATGTATGTGTATATGTGTATGACTGTGTATATGTGTGGATGCATGCATGTATATATGTGTATGTGTATTTACGTATGTGTATGTATATGTGTGTATATGTGTATGTATATGTATGTGTGAGCGTATGTGTATGTGTATGTATGTATATGTATGTATGTGTATGTGCGTATGCATGTGGATGTGTATGGATATATATATATATATATACATATATATATTCATGTATGTATGTGTGTATATATGTATGTATGCATGTACGTATATATATGTTTGTGTGTGTATATATATGTATATATATATGTATGTTTGTGTGTGTGTACGCGTATATATGCATAGGTGTGGGTAGGCATTTGTGAATGTCTATGTTTATGAATGTATAATTTTTTTGTGTATGTACTTATGTACAGTCAATTTGATAAATTTGATAGAACAAGTCTTTTTTTCTATAATGATTAAGTCCGTCTTTTTCAGACTGATAAAATTAGACTTTAAAAACTATTTGTATTTATATAGACTGGGAAGCTAAATAATTGGTTTTTAATTGATGGAGAGGGGGTGGGATCAAATAAGTTTTGACTTCTTCTCACTCCTTTTCAGACATGTAACATTTATCCAAGTGCCAATTTTTTTATTTTTATTGTTTTGTAAATGGGAGGCTAAAACTCAATAAAAACTCTAATGATACGGCCAGATTCGGCCTCGTGTAAACAGCCCCTCGGTTACACAAGAGACAAAAGACCCCCGCGGAGCTTCTGTCTTCAGTCTGCTTCTGTCTTCAGTTTTACTCTTGTCTTGTTCTCGTTAAGTCTTTAGTCTTGTGTTGTCTCTACTTCTCCTCTTCATCCTTTTTTCCAAGATGTCTCTTCTTTGTTTTGCATCTAAGTTTTTCTAATGCGCCCGTAAGTTTTCTTCTTAAGCCAGCAAGCTGTAACACTCTAAAGACTTTACCTCACAGCAAATCATGATTTTTGTTCATGTACTTTGAAGGCAACATCGTTTGGCCAGCAAGTTACTTTTGAGTTAAACAAGAGAATCATCCTTTTTTTTTTTGCTAATCAAGACCTCCAAGCTCCAGATTCATCCGACGACCGAACCTGCAGAAGTCCAGCCTAAGACGTCACATCTCCTGTTAAACCACAGGACCATCATGCATCAGGACCTCTCCTCTCTGGATCCACGGTGCTGAGCCGAATTCGGACACATCTGCCCTTTTGAAACCACACCAGAGCAGAAGTCCACCAAGCCCGGTAGCTACGGACCAGGAGGACCCGACTCAAACTGTGTCACAGTAGGACTCTGTGGCTCTAAACTCTTCAGACGGGCTTTGAGTGTCTTGGTTTACTCTCAAGTAATTAACTTTCCCTGATTCGACCTTTCTAAATTAGTTTAATTTGTTTTAGTTAATCCTCAATAACCACTCAATATACTTAAATATATCTGTTATATAAGGATATATTCTGTTTGGCATTTATTCTTTCTTAAGTTCTTGTCATTTAAATTTTTAATAAACCCTTCTTAAATTTAAAGTTCTGTCTGCTGGGGTCTGTTCGGAAGGTTTGACATTCCTGTAAAGAGGGCTTTCACTCAGATTCATGAGATTGATTCAATTTTAAAGGTTTGGCTTCAACTAACATAAAGTCTAATAATCAATAATCGATCAATTAGAGATCACATAAGAATAATTCCAAGGAAAACCTTGGTGGTGCCCCAAACAAGTAAAAATTTAGTAATTACATGAATACTAATTTCTTTAATTGACGTCCGTAAAGGTCAAACAAATTATTGCAACAGGGTTTAGGAGCTGTCAGTAAGTGGAGAGTGTGACGCTATCAGTGTGGAAAACGGCAAGAGTACCCTACACAGTCTGTGTAACTGTAAGACTGCTCTTCACATGAGAAGTTATTGGTGATGAAGCTGTGTAACTATGTGAATGCTGTCATTTATATTATGTTTAATTGGAATCAGAAAAGGAAAATTAAAAAAGATAGATAAAACAGATAAAAAATATTGTATGAGGGAAAGTTACAACCGTGCCCGTCAAAATGACAGAGAGCAAAAAAGGTTACCACAACCTCTGGTCAGAAATATAAAATAGTAGAGACATATTATCTATCCAGCAATGCCATTTTGATCTGTGTGCTTTTCACAGATGGCCTCCCAAATCGTGTTTCTTCTGTCAATTCTGAGATGTCTCTGCTGGAGTTCACCAGTGTGTTTATTTGCCTCAAACTCCATGGCTTTAAACTTCTTATTGGGGAGCAAACAGCATCATGAAGTCCAAGGAACACACTGGACAGGTCAGATATAAAGTTGTGGAGAAGTTTTAGAAGTTAGGCTATAAAAGATATCCCAAGGTTTGAACATTTCACAGAGCACTGTTCAATACATCATCCGGAAATGGAAAGTTCATGGAAACTTGCAAACCTACCAAGACATGGCCATCTAAACTTAGAGGTGAAACAAGCACTGATCAGAGATGCAGCCAAGAGGCTCATGGTGACTCTGGACGAACTACAGAGATCCACAGCTCAGGTGGGGTAATCTGTCCACAGGACAACTATACGTCATGCACTACACAAATCTGGCCTTTATGGAGAGGTGGCAAGAAGAAAGCCATTGTTAAAATAAAACTATAAAAATTCCTGTTTGCACTTTGCCAGAAGCCGTGTGAGGGAAACAGCAAACATGTGGAAGAAGGTGCACTGGTCAGATGAGACCAAAATTGAACTTTCTGACCGAAATGCAAAGTGGTATGTGTGGTGGAAAACTAACACTGCACATCACTCTGAATACACCATTCCCACTGTCAAACATTGTGGTGGAAGCTTCATGCTCTGGGGTGCCTCTCTTCAGCAGGAACAGGGAAGATGGTCAGAGTTGAAGGGAAGATGGATTGAACCAAATATGGGGCAATTTGGAAGAAAACCTGTTGGACTCTGCAAAAGACTTGGGACTTGGCGGTTCACTTCAAGCAGGGCAACAACCCTCAACATAAAGCCAGGGCTACAATGGAATGGTTTAAAACAAAATATATTAATGTGTTAGAGTGTCCCAGGCAAAGTCCAGACCTAAAATCAACTGAGAATCTGTGGAAAGATCTGAAAACTGCTGTTCTCCCTCTAATCTGACTGAGCTTGTGCTGTTTTGCTGAGAAGAATGGGCAAATCTTTAAGTTTCCAAATGCGCAAAGCTGGTAGAGACATACCCCAAAAGACTTGCAGCTGTAATTGCAGCAAAAAGTGGTTCCACAAAGTATTGACTCGGGGGGCTAAAAAAACGTTTGCACGCCGCACTTTTCATTTTTTTATTTGTAAAAATAACTTAACTCATGTCTAAATTTCTTTCTACTTCACAATTGTAAGCCACTTTGTATTGGTCTTTCACATAAAATTCCAATCAAATATATTTCTGTTTGTGGTTGGAATGTGAGAAAATGTGGAAAAGTTCAAGGGGATGAATACTTTTGCAAGCAACTGTAGATAATGGATGGATGAATGGATTCCCTAATGGCATCATAAGAAGGTGACACGGAGGCAGAAAGAACCCAGATGCGAGGCAGTATATTCAGTTCACAACAAACAGTTTTATTTTTACAGGCACAGGAGAAGGTGAGTCGAGAGCGGGGATTGAACCCGTGATCTTGGGAACAGGAGCCAGTGACGCTGTCCGCTCAGCCACGTGGCAGCCACTAGCACTGTTAGCCACACAGAGTCTTAAGTTGTTACGAGTTTAGACTCACTGGATCTTTCAAGGCAGGAAGTGACGTGGAAGACGAAGACGATCACCACAGCTCAGGACTCACAGGCAGGTACTCGGCGTCACAACAGGAAACAGGGTCGGATACCAGGGATCAGACGGCCACCACAGATCAGGACTCACAGGCAACACTCGGCGTCAGGAACGGAAGGCGAGGTCGATAACCAGGGATCAGACGAGCGGGTAGGTTCAGAGCAGAAACTGGTCAGTACCTTGTAGTCAGGCCGAGGATCAGGCGATAAAGGCAGAAATAGGAACGGAACAGGTCGGCAACGGGTGATCAGTCCGGATAGCAGGTCTGGTGTGCTTAGCATGAGAGCGAAGACGATCTGACACTGAATGAGCGTGGAGCCGGGGTTTAAGTAGGCGGACTGATTGCTGGAGATGAGGTGCAGGTGTGAGCAGGCGCGCAGGTGACAGGAGTTGAGCTGATTACGTCAGTGCTGGAGTGAGGCAGACTGAGACTGAGACTGAACTGAACCCCCCCCTCAAGGGACGGCTCCCGACGTCCCAACATCATCGATGGGCAGGGAGGGAGGGGAGAGGAACCTCAGTACTCTTCAGAGGCTGAATCATCGCGGACATCAGGTGGTGGAACAGGAACCTCCTCTTCTTCCTCTTCAGCACCTGACTCATCCTCAGACGTGGGGGTGTTTATGGGATTGGTGACAGGCGACTGTTGAGAGGGACGTCCCCGCCTCCCCAGAGACGGCTGCTCAGGATGTCTCTCATGGAACCGTTTGACCAGGTCCTTGTCCAAGATGTTCCGAGACGGCACCCATGATCTCTCCTCAGGACCATATCCCTCCCAGTCCACCAGGTATTGCAGCCCTCTTCCTCGCAGACGGGAACGGAGCAGGCGGTGGATGGTGAAGGCAGGACCTCCGTCGATGAGGCATGGAGGAGGAGGAGGAGCCACATCAGGAGACAGACGGCTTGCATGGACAGGCTTGATTTTGGAGACGTGGAACGTGGGATGGACTCTCATGGAGCGGGGAAGTGCCAACCTCACGGGCGTCGGGCTGATGATTCTCTGGATGGAAAAAGGACCCACAAACTTAGGGGCGAGTTTTCTGCTCTCAACACGAAGAGGTAGGTCTTTAGAGGAAAGCCAAACTTTTTGACCCACCTGATAGTTTGGAGCAGGAGTCCGACAGCGGTTTGCAGAGGTGGTGTAGCGCTCGACAGCCCTCTGGAGGGTGGCTCTAGCACGGGCCCAGGTCCGACGGCAACGACGGGCGAAGGAGAGGGCAGAAGGGCAGGAGACTTCTTTGTCCAGGGCTGGAAACAGTGGAGGTTGGTAACCGTACACACACTGGAACGGGGATAGACCAGTGGATGAGCAGATCAGGGCGTTATGGGCATACTCCACCCACAACAGTTGCCGGGACCAGGAAGAGGGGTTCTGGGAAACCATGCAACGGAGAGTTGTTTCCATCTCTTGGTTCATCCTCTCGGATTGTCCGTTGGACTGAGGGTGGAATCCGGAGGAAAGACTGGCGGTGGCCCCAAGGAGACTGCAGAACTCCCTCCAGAAGACAGAGGCAAACTGGGGCCCACGGTCAGAAACCACGTCCACAGGGAGACCATGGAGACGAAAGACGTGATTGAGAACCAGCTGGGCAGTTTCTTTGGCGGACGGCAGTTTCACCAGGGGAATGAAGTGGGCCATCTTTGAGAACCTGTCGACTACGGTGAGGATGGTTGTGTGTCCGTCCGAGGGAGGAAGCCCGGTGACAAAGTCCATGGAAATGTGGGACCAAGGCCAATGAGGGATAGGTAGTGGATGAAGGAGTCCAGCAGGAGCGTGATGTGATGGCTCATGCTGGTTGCAGATGACGCAGGCCTTTACAAAGTCTCTGGTGTCTTCCTCCAGAGTGGGCCACCAGAACCTCTGGAGTAAGACTTCTTGAGTGCGACGGGATCCGGGATGACAGGACAGATTGGAGGCATGGGCCCACTGGAGTACCTCAGACCGAAGGGCTTCAGGAACAAAGAGGCAGCGGGGTGGACAGGAAACTAGGACCAGGCTGATTCACTATTGCAGCCTTAACCCGCTCTTCAATGTTCCAGGTGAGGGTGGCGATGACACAGGGAGGAGAGAGAATGGGAGCTGGTTCCTCCAAACTGTCGTCATCTCGGAGGAACTGGCGAGACAGGGCGTCAGGTTTGGTGTTGCGGGACCCAGGACGATAAGACAGGTTGAAGTTGAACCGGGTAAAAAACAGGGACCAACGTGCTTGGCGGGAGTTGAGTCTTTTGGCGGTTTTGATGTATTCAAGGTTTTTGTGGTCGGTCCAAACCATGAATGGGTCCTTGGTCCCTTCTAGCCAGTGACGCCATTCCTCCAGAGTGAGTTTCACGGCCAACAGTTCTCGATTGCCAATGTCATAATTTCTCTCCGCAGGGGTCAGGTGACGAGAAAAGAAAGCGCATGGATGGAGCTTGTGATCAGAAGGAGACTGTTGAGAAAGGACACCTCCAACTCCCACATCAGAGGCATCCGCTTCCACGAGGAACTGGAGTTCAGGGTCAGGCATCTGTAGGATGGGGGCTGAGGTGAATCTCTCCTTCAGGGTCCGGAAAGCAGCGTCAGTGTCAGATGACCAATGGAAGGATGTCTTGGAGCTGGTGAGGGCGGTAGGTGGAGCTGCCACAGTGCTGTAGTTCCGAATAAAGCGTCTGTAGAAGTTTGCAAACCCCAGAAACCGTTGAAGCTGTTTTCGTGACTCAGGAACTGGCCAGGAGGTGACTGCAGAGACCTTGGCAGGATCCATTTGGATGTGTCCCTTAGTGACGATGTAGCCCAGAAAGGAGACTGACAGGACATGAAACTCGCACTTTTCGGCCTTCACGAAAAGGGAGTTCTCCAGAAGCCTTGGAAGGACAGACTGAACATGGTGGACGTGGTCGCTGAGGTTCTTTGAGAAGATGAGGATGTCGTCAAGGTAGACAAAAACGTACTTGTTTAGCATGTCTCTGAGTACGTCATTGACCAGGGCCTGGAAGACTGCGGGTGCGTTGCTGAGTCCAAAGGGCATGACGAGGTATTCGTAATGGCCGATGGGGGTGTTGAAAGCTGTCTTCCATTCATCTCCTTCCCAGATGCGGACCAGATGGTATGCGTTGCGAAGATCTAGCTTAGTGAAGATTGTTGCCCCCTGCAACAACTCAAAAGCCGAGGAGATCAATGGCAGGGGGTAACAGTTCTTTACCGTGATCTCGTTCAGTCCTCGGTAGTCGATGCATGGTCTCAGGGATTTGTCCTTCTCTACAAAGAAGAAACCTGCTCCAGCAGGTGACGAGGAGGGACGGATGAGACCAGCAGCCAGTGAGTTGTTGATGTATTCCTCCATTGCCTTTCTTTCGGGAGCAGACAGGGAATACAACCGACCTTTGGGAGGGATCGTGCCTGGTAGGAGATCGATAGCACAGTCGTATGGACGATGAGGTGGCAGAGAAGTGGCCTTGGCTTTACTGAAGACGGAGCTGAAATCATGATAATCAGGAGGAACATTGGAGATTTCAGGCGGAGACATGGTGCTCACTGGCTGGAGTGGGGGCATGGCATCCTTCAAACAGGTAAGATGACAAGCGGTTCCCCAACCGCGGATGGTACTTGTGGACCAGTCTATTTGGGGGTTATGTCGACGAAGCCATGGAAAGCCGAGGACCAGAGGGAGATCCGGGTAGTTGAGGATATGGAATTGGATGGTTTCTCTGTGGTTGCCAGACAAGAGCATGGAAACTGGAGTAGTTTGGTGAGTGATGATCCCCATATTGTGTCCGTCCAAGGCTTTGGCAGGGATAGGATGATCAAGGGGAACTTGTGTGAGACCCATCTGTTCCACCACGTCCTTACTGATCAGGCAGGAGTCGGCACCAGAGTCTATGAGAGTGGCCAAGGTCTGAGGACCAGCAGGCAGGAGCAAGCGGGCTTGGAGCAGGGGTCGAAAAGTTTGAGAGGACTCAACTGTTGAGCTCACCCGTATCCCCTCCACTACGGATGAGCCCGTTCTTTTACTGGGCAGGCAGCAACGAAATGTCCTTGTCCCCACAGTACAGGCACAGTTGGGCTGACAGACGCCGCCTCCATTCAACTGGGGTAAGCGAGGTGCGACCCAACTGCATAGGTTCTGTTTTGGCTGGTTCAGATGACAAACGTTGTCCCGCGGTATCTCCATGAGGTGTTTTCTGTATGGACTGACGACTGGACCCCTGGCGACGTTCTCTTCTCCGTGCCTGGACTCTGAGGTCGATTCTTATAGCCAGGTCGATGATTTCGTCGAGAGAAGACGGAACCTCGTGAGAAACCAGTTCATCCTTGATATACTCTGCTAGCCCATGCATGAAAGCGTCGACTTGAGCAGAAGAGTTCCACCCACTGCGACTGGCTCGAGTACGAAAGTCTATGGAGTAGTCCGCTACAGATCGTTGTCCTTGTCTAAGATCAAGAAGTCCTGCTGCCACTTCTGATCTGGCTGGGCAGTGTCCAAAAACTTTGCGTAGTTCCGTGATGAAGGCAGAAAAACTCTGACAGGCAGGGGACTGACAATCCCACTCTGCTGTTGCCCATAGCTGTGCCTGTCCCGTCAGTTGGTTGATGGTGAAAGCTATTTTGGCTAGCTCAGAGGCGAACGAGCGTGGCTGGAGGGCGAAGAACAGGGTGCAGTTTGTAATGAAGGGTGAGCAGTCTTCTGGATTGCCATCGTAGCGTTCTGGAGCCCCCACCCGAGGCTCAGGAGAGTCAGAGACCAGAGCAGGAACCGGAGAAACAGCAGCGGGAGCAGAGGGGGCAGGAGAAGATCCAACGAAGGGTTGTAGTTGTTGTAGCTGAGTGGCTAATCCTGTCACCATCTGAGTCAACGTGTCCACTGCCTGTTGGAGGTGGCTGGCAGACGCTGTTTTCAGTCCCTCGTGATTAGCCAGAACAGCCTCAATCCTTTCCAATCTGTCCAGCGGGGAAGGGCTTACTGCTCGCTGGATCCATTTTAATTTGGTCAGATCGTACTGACACGGAGGCAGAAAGGACCCAGATGCGAGGCAGTATATTCAGTTCACAACAAACAGTTTTATTTTTACAGGCACAGGAGAAGGTGAGTCGAGAGCGGGGATTGAACCCGCCGGTGACGCTGTCCGCTCAGCCACGTGGCAGCCACTAGCACTGTTAGCCACACAGAGTCTTAAGTTGTTACGAGTTTAGACTCACTGGATCTTTCAAGGCAGGAAGTGACGTGGAAGACGAAGACGATCACCACAGCTCAGGACTCACAGGCAGGTACTCGGCGTCACAACAGGAAACAGGGTCGGATACCAGGGATCAGACGGCCACCACAGATCAGGACTCACAGGCAACACTCGGCGTCAGGAACGGAAGGCGAGGTCGATAACAAGGGATCAGACGAGCGGGTAGGTTCAGAGCAGAAACTGGTCAGTACCTTGTAATCAGGCCGAGGATCAGGCGATAAAGGCAGAAACAGGAACAGAACAGGTCGGTAACGGGTGGTCAGTCCGGATGGCAGGTCTGGTGTGCTTAGCATGAGAGCGAAGACGATCTGACACTGAATGAGCGTGGAGCCGGGGTTTAAGTAGGCGGACTGATTGCTGGAGATGAGGTGCAGGTGTGAGCAGGCGCGCAGGTGACAGGAGTTGAGCTGATTACGTCAGTGCTGGAGTGAGGCAGACTGAGACTGAGACTGAACTGTGACAGAAGGACATTTTTGTGTAGACAGTTTGAGGACATATTTTCTGAAAGGTAAAGCTGGCCAAATAACGATCATAGAATTTTTTTTTTTCTGTCAGGGTGCTTTGTAGCCTGGCCTTGGACACATTTGGTGGAGAAAAATTACTTTGAATGTTTTTTTTGCACTTCAGTGTTTTAATTTTAAAATAATGACAAGTAATAAAAATAAGTCCTCAAAAGGGATATGTTTAATGCTGTGAATACTTAAAAAAAATACAAGCAGTTAAACAAGCAAGCTTGAAGGATTATGGTACAAATGTGGGTTTGACCATTTAATGGTCAGAAGAACTGATTAAATTTCCTTGAGGTGATACGAGGAATAATGTGACAAATATCAAAGTTCAAAAGACAGTCACATAAACCTGATGGTCCACTATGTTTACATGTCCCTTAAAACAGTTTTAACTAAACTGAGAGTTTTTAGAGCTGGTGGTTTTTATTGTCCCTGATGTTGGGAGTTGCTCGGCTGAGTCCCTGGTTGCTAATACCTGTTATTTCTGTCCCCTCTCCCACCTCGTAGTTCTGTCCAAGGCGAACAGCTCGCTCTCTTCCCAGTTCAGTTGCCATGGAGTCTGTCACCATCGGACCAATTGCTTGTAAGTATCACTTATTATTTGGCCTCAGGGCTGATGTCTGAACACACTGAACTGTGGAGGAATAAACCAACATGTTTTTGTCTCTTTTCCTTCTTTAGGGGAAGATTCCAGAGGCTGAGCTGGTTACACAAATACATCTGATAATTTGATCTTACTCTGACTATCTTTGCACTATGTTTCATTTCCAAGATTTAAAACTTTAGGGGTTATGTAAAAAAATCCTGATTAAATCTTTTTACAGTGTTTTAATGGGGGTTTTTATGTTTAGAATTGTCTGTTTTTTGTGATGATCATGCAGCCTAAGAACAATGTTAGACAACTGAGTGTTTTAATTAAAGTATCTGTAACAGAACTCACTTCTACTTTGTAGTTATTTCCAGAATTTACATTATGTGAGTGTATTATGTATTAAAAATTCAGTATATCAGTACATCACTGGTTTAGCCTCAGGAGGCACTACCAGGGATGCAGCCAAAACTGTGGTCTGTATTAAAAGATCTTTCATGTGGCCCCACCACCACAGCCAAATGAGAGACTTCTTATAACACCTCCATTACACACACACAAAAATGGATGTCCAACAGACTGCTTAGTGACCGATATCCCCAAAAGCAGCTGTTTTCACCTGGTCCAGCCTTGAGAGGGATTTAAACCTCTGCATTGAAGCCACATTGTAACCTATGCTCCAGGTCTACTTTGCCCTAAACTGCCGCAGACGACTGTCTAGTAGTCTGATGAGCACGTCCCACATGTTGAAATGACATGAACTGCAAGCCCTGTGATTGGTCTATCCAGGGGCAATTGCCAGTCTCTAAGTTCATCCCAGGCATGATTTTGTATAATGTAATGTGATAAAATGTCTTCAGAAGACAAACCAACACACTGAACATACTTTTAGACATATCAGAGGTGGGGCTGCGCTGTGTTGCAGCAGGTAGTTCTCAGGCCTCACAGCAATAGAGTTAGTGATTTGACTCCTCTGCCTGGAGTTTGCATGTTCTTCCTGTGCCTATGTGGGGTTTTTCTGGGTGCGCTGGTTTCCTCACATAGACTTGACCCATCGGTTAACTGGTAACTTTAAAATTCCAAGTGTGAGTGTGAATGGTTGTCTTCATGTTGGCAATGTGATTGGCTAGCAACCAGTCCAAAGTGTGTCCCCGGTCTCACCAAGCAGCTGGGTTTACATGGAGCCTAATATTCCGATTGGAATTGGATTAGAAGCCCAAACCGAATAAAAATGCTCCATATAAACACCTCAATCAAATTATGGGAGGACTACCACAAACATCGCTGGCAAAGGCGTGGATGTGGGCTTTGAGGAGGAGTCGCGTGATGGGGAGTGCTCTTAACGCTGTTCCGGATGATGCTGAAACTAGCATTTCTGGTAAGTTTAGCTCACAACACATTAAATGCTTAAACACTCATTTTACTGGCTCGCTAGCCAATGTCAGGCAGCGTTAGCCAAACTATCCCAAGTTAGATGGGCATGTTATGTTCATTTTGGCAGTGGTGCACTATGCTTATGCATTTTCTGAATGTTGTGAAGACAAAGGCCTTGCCAGCTACTTTGTTTTTGTTTTCACATTTTTTTCCCCATAACGTTCTCCAGACGATTACCACAACAGCACAGAGGGCGGCGAGAAGAACACAGAGCCTGGTGAGGACAGCACCTCCCAGATCATTAATTTGACTGTGCAAAGTGCTGCAACAAAGAGGAAACTGCATTCAAAGGAATCAGTTACAGTGCATGGTTAAATGGAGCCCATTCTAGCTCCTTTGGCTATTTGTCTGCTGAAAGACTGTTGGAACTTTTTGGTGTTGAAATTCTTTATTAATAGTGAAAAACTGAAATGCTTGAACACTCCTTTTACAGAGACCAAACCAAAGTCCAAAGAGCTTTACTCACTTGGTCATCTAAATACAACAAGCCTTCATGGAACAAATGCAGGCATCCCAGAACAAGTGGTTAGAGCAACAGCAGGAACAAAGTCAACAACAGGAAGAGAGAATGTTCTCAAGGTTTCTTGAGGAAAGTTCACTCACAAATGAATGCCTCGAAGGGCAGCTGTTTGAAGGTCTTAGGGCTATCTTAGGATAGTGTGCAGTGAGGGCACTGAGTTCCTCCAACCAGCTGCTGTTTCTGACTTTCTGATAAAAGTTGTGCAATGCACAGCAGGTAGCGATCATGGCTGGTGTAAATGTATAATGAAAGTCACTCCTTTTTAGTAGCACCCTCCACCTCGACTTAAGGATGCCCGAGGTCACTTCTACACCCACTCTTACTAAGCTCAGGTAGACATTGAAAGATTCCTGTTCTGGGGTCAAGTAAGGGGAATTTATGTAGCTTTTTATCATCCAGTGAGGAAGGGAAACGGGGGTCCTCAACAAGTAAGAGCCTGACATCTTCCCTGTCGATGTTCTTGACACACTAAACAGAAAAAGAGGAGTAAAGAGAACTTATTTTATTTCTGAGTGGATATGCAAGCAAAATATTTATCATATTGCTTTTTAAGTGTTTCTTAAAAGATACTGAAAAATGTTTTGATAGATTATCTAACAAATGTAGACTGTCATAGCCAAAAACTATCTAATTAAACTGTCTATCAGCTGGCAAGAGCCTTACCCTGTGCAGCAGGTGAGCCCTTATGAAGAGGTCAGACTGAAAAAGCAGGTTTGCATCGTGTGCACTTCATGGCATTTTACAGCTGATGCTTCTAATACTAAAACAACAATTTATTTTTCAAATGCACTCACATTCAGAAACAAGATATTATTGAGGTTTATACTTTCTGTTGCATTTGATGCATTTTAAGGCAGGTCATTTTTGATAGTCTTTTATTTATGTCATGAGGTAGCTTCTGTTATTGTTGCTCAGGGTTCACAGAGATCTCCAGTGCTATTTGCATACAATTACGTAGAGTCCATCATAACTTTATCAGCTCATAATTCACTGACAGAGACTTTTTCTCAGCCTGTTAGCTCACTAGATCCAGTCACATTTTAAAGGAGTTTAATTGAAACATTTTGTAAACAGAGGAAAACTGTGGAGAGGGATCCCTCCTCTCATGCTCCCCTAAGGCTTCTTTTTTTTGCCTGATTACTTATATATTTAAGCCATTGGAGAAGACATGCAGTGTACGGGTTTAAGAAATATCTTACCAGCATCTGTCATCCACTACAGCCTGGAAGACATAGGAAGTCCATCCTTTTCTGTGAACAAAATCTTTGAAGCCATCTGATGGAGGGAGGATGGGGATGTGTCCCATAAATCAGTCCCATTATTTGAGGGATGAAATGCGTTGCCTCAAATCACCTGGCAATTTCTGAGGCTTCCTCTTCATTTGGCATCCGGATGAGCTCTTTGATGGGTCCTTTTAACATGCCCTTACAAAACACATATGTGAATTTCTAACCGTGCTTTTGTGGATGCCAAATTGATTGGAGATGAGGCGGTACTCTACGCAGTTTCCAAGCCTGACGGTGACTTCATCTGGAGCCATAAATCCATCTACCAGTACACACAACTTTGTGAAAGAAGAGAGCATCATCCAAAAGTTTTGCTTCCATTCAAGGTGGGAAAACTCCAGAAGTACATCTCGTTCCCACCAGTCTCTGCTGCAGACCTTCATCCACAGCTTTCTGGTCTTCGGAGGGGGCATGGGCAAAAGGCAAATATCGAAACGCACCAACAAAAAGGCACTCTTCTGTACGCCTTCTCTTCACTTCCAGTGGGAGTGCATTAGCATCAAGCTGCTTTCTGAATAAAAGTATAAAAATAATCGCAACCACTGTGGTAACTAGATGATAGACTTCCATCTTTCATAAATCACTATTATCTATTAATGTTTTAATAGATCTGCACATGTTACACTTCTGTAAAACAACTGGTCCGATTAAATGTAGTTGCACATGTAAACACCAGATCAGACTAGATGTCACAAGTAAACAGCTGACCTGAGATCTTCGATCGGAACATTTTTAATCAGAATGAAAATAGTCTGCACGTAAATCTGGCTAGTGTCAGCTGGTATAGGCACCAGTCCCCTGCAAAAAATCTGTTTTCTACCTCAACTGATTCTGCATCCATCATTTTTTTCTTTCCAGATGACATCCATTCATATATTGAAAGAATAACGAGTTGACCAATCACACTGCAGCTGTTGTCCTTTTTGCTCAACACAGAAAACTTTACTCAAAACCCTTTTTAATAACATCTGAAGCGAAGCCCTTTTCAACGAATGAGCAGTCATTGAAGGTTACTTTTACAAACCCCAGTTCCAATGAAGTTGGGACATTGTGTAAAACAAAAATAAAAACAGAATACACTGATTTGCAAATCCTCTTCCATTTCAGTATTCAGTTGAATACACTACGAAGACAAGATATTTGATGTTCAAACTGATATGTATTTCTTTTTCTTTTTTTGCAAATATTCACAAACTGTTGACTTTTATGCCTGTAACACGTTCCAAAAAAGCTGGGACAGTTGAGGAGTGCTCAAATACCACCTGTTTGGAACATTCCTCAGGTGAACAGGTTAATTTGAAACATGTTACTGTCATGATAGGATATAACAGGAGCATCCCTGTTCACCACTTTGTGAACAACTGTGCAAGCTTATGGTCCAACAATTTATAACAACTTTTCTCATCATACATTTACAAGACATTTAGGGATTTCATCATCTACAATCCATAATATCATCATCGATTCAGAGAATCTTAAGAAATCTAAGCAGAAAGGCTGAGAACCAACATTAAATGCCTGTGACCTTAGATTCCTCTCTACAAAAACCAAGATCCCTCTGTAAAGAGTATTACCATCTGGGCTCATGGACATTTTGGAAGGCCATTGTCAGTTCATACAGTTTGTCGCTACATCTACAAGTGCAAGTTTAACTTTACCATGCAAAGCCAAAGCCACATATCAATAACACCCAGAAATGCCGCTGGCTCCTCTGGACCTGGGCTCATCTGGACTGATGCAAAGTGGAAAAGTTTGCTGTGGTCTGATGATTCCACATTTCAGATTGTTTTTGGAAATCATGGACATCACGTCCTGCAGTCCAAAAAGGAAAAGGAACATCCAGACTGTTACCCACCAATGTTCAAAGCCAGCATCTGTGATGGTATGGGGCTGTGTTAGTGCCCATGCCATGGATAACTTGCACACCTGGAGGCACCGTTAATGCTGAAAGGTAGTCACAGGTTTTGGAGCAACATATGCAGCCTTACAAGCGCCGTCTTTTTCAGGGATGTCCCTGCTTAATTCAGCAAGACAATACCAAGACACATTACAACAGCGTGGCTTTGAAGTATATGAGTGCGGGTACTAGTCCAGCATACCTGTCTCCCACTGAAAATGTGGGACACCTTATGAAGCGCAAAACATTACTACGAAGACCCCGGACTGTTGAGCCACCGAAGTCATACATCAGGCTAGAATGAGAAAGAATTCCTCCTACAAAGTTTCAACAATTAGCTTCCTCAGTTCCCAAACACTCACTGAGTGTTGTTAAGTTGGGTTACCATCACCGTCCTCTTTTGCCTGGACATGTCCTCCTTTTTGGTCATAAAATTATGTCCGGAGGGATTTAATAAAATTCACTAAAATGTCTGTGTTATGCTCAGCTTGTTCTACAGACAACGCTGTCGCCAGTGACAGAAAAAGACATGCATGATTCAAACTATGTAACTCCTTGAGTATCCACACCATAAAAATTATTCCAACGGAATTATGGATTGCCTAAGGGGGAGGTACAGGAAGTGATCTGACTGAGCCGGAGAGCAGAGGGAGGATACAGAGACAGAAATGTAAAAATACTGTAAATAATGATATTAGTATCATTCTGGAGTGTTTTCTTGCAGCTCTTTTGCTGTATTTTTGCCTAGTTCATCTTTTTTGAAAATATTTTTTTCATCATAGTTCATGTTTTATGGATTTTATAAATAGTTCAATAATATAATAATATAATAAAATTTCCGCAACATTTTTAACTCATCATTTGGTGTGCTCCATATGTTCTTGGCTCTTATCTGGTTTTTCCTGCTGTACAGCACTTTGGCTCAAACTCTGTTTGTATTTAAAGTGCTCTATAAATAAAGTTGACTTGACTTGACTTGACTTAATATAAATCATAATAATAAATAATATAAAATAGGTTGAGTTTAGGATTTGTCTTCTCAAAAGTGTTGCACATGCTCATTTGGAAGTATTTATAAAGAGGAACCTGTTGAAACCTCAAATCACTTTTTTCTTTTCTTGTAATGACACACAGTTTTAAGCATTTTCAACTTAATACTGACAAATAATTGCTAGAATGTTTTTTTTTTTTTTTTTGCTTTTTAAGATTATTTTTTGGGCATTTTGTGCCTTTATTGATAGGAGAGAGAGAGACAGTGGATAGGCCTGTGAAGGGGGATGAGAGAGAGCAGGGGAGGACACTCTGAAAACTGGCCACAGGCAGAAGCACACACACAGGACATGCCCGGTCACCCAACACTCCGCCAAACCAGCACCCCAGAATTTTTCATTTTTACCTGAGAATAAAACCATCAAGGGCATTTTCCTGACACATTTATTTATGAAAAGGTTAAAAAAAGACAAGGCAGCCATTTATATTCATAGTTGTAAAAGGGTTAATATTTATAATAAAGAGCCGCCGTGGACCACTGGCATTATTCCAATGTACGTACCTGTCAAGATATTGAGCATGCATGCCGCATGCCTAACATGCTGCTGAGGGTTCACTTTTGGGGTTTCAGAATATGGCCACCCAATTTTAAGTGTTGCAGGTGTCAAATAAAAAATGAGTGAATATTTACAAAAACAATTAAGTTCATAAGTTTAACATTTAATATCTGGTCAAAGCAGTGCATTCAATTTAGTATATGATTTGCAGATCATTCTATTCTGTTATTAATTACATTTTTACACAATATCCCAACTTCTTTAGGATTATGGTTTGTGCTTGTCCTTTGGTTATTTTATGTCTTAAAAGAGAAGCTCTTTCACTTGTGCTGATGCACTTTTATTCACTTCCAGCCCTGATTCAGCTGAAGGTCAGAGTGGGCTTCAAGGCTCTGCTCTTTAGGAGGCTCTAAAGGTGTACGCAGGGGGGGTGGCGCTTGAGTCACTTTTTGACTGACAGGCTTAAGGACCAATAGAATCACTCCCTCGCACAGCAGGGGCGGGGCCCCGAATGAGCGACGTTCTTCAGTCGGGTTCAGGGTTTGGAGCAGTTGGGTTTAATTTCCGCCCTGTGGTGGCCGTTCATATTAACTAGCCTTCAACTTTTCTCAGACTTCTGTCGACGCCATGTCCAACAATAATGCAAGCAACAACCTGATCATCGCTCAGAGGGCCGTGAAGCAGCTCCGGCTAGAGGCCAGTATCCGGAGGATCAAGGTACGAACCCCCACAACACTGACACACAAACACGGAAGACCGAGCGGACCTGCTGTTTGCTGAATGGCGGAGACAAACTGTTGAAGAAATGACACACACGTCTTCTTAGACTCTTACATCACAGGCTCAGCAAAGTGACGCTGAAAGTTGTTTCTGGTGAACTTAAGTCTCGAACCAGGACTTCCTTCCGTGTTGCAGGGCTGTCAGGTCGACTGTCTGGAAATGAAAGCGTCACCACTTCAAATGACAACTTCTCTACGAGCTGCCACCTTTGTAACTCTTAACCCTCTTTGTGTCAGATTTCTGAGGCTAACAGGTCCTCGGCCTGAGCTGTTTTTCATAAAATACCGTAGAAAACACACCTATTTGTTTACAGCACGGTTATTTGCGAACTTTATGCAAAAAAAAGTTCCAGTTAGTTCACGAAAATGAGTGAATAGCAGGGGCGGTGATAGAAGAGGCAGATATCAGGGGCCAAGCTCAGATCACCAGGCCTCCATGAATAACGTCTCATTGATTTAACAGGTCCACTGTTGCCCACGTGTTTGATGTGTCTTTGTCACAGCACAGGGATGGACATGTCTGCCAAACTGTCTGATGACTTGGGCTCAGAATCACAGGGTAGCACATGCTATATATGATTAAAAAACATTGTCAAAAATATTGACAATATTATGATACACTAGGGCTGGGAAATCTATCCATTAAATCAATTGATTTGAGTTATTTTCTGCAGAAGATTTTAAAAAAATTAAAATCAGTATTTTTTTCTTGACTTACTCCAATTGAAAGTTGTTGCAAGGTTTGAAAATATAAATACTGAAAATTTAGTTTTAACGATGGAGGGACCTGGCAGGTTTTGAACAGGCACATGGTCAGGCTTATATATATATATATGTATATATATATATATATATGTATATATATATATATATATATAATTTAAATGAGATTAAGTGTTAATCAGAAGGTTCCATGTTAATATGCTGTGAAAATAGCACAGCTTTCAGCATTTATGTAAGACAGACTGCATAATCAACATTTTATGACATGCACTTTAACCTTAGGGAGGAAAGTCTGTTTGGTTTGGGAATATATTTTAGTAACATAAAGGCAAAGCTTGATTCTTGTCATTTTTGTGTCACTTGGTTTTTTTTTTTATTCATTTATTTTTTTTATTTTTTGAGAGGAAAACAAATGTAATAGACTGTGGTGGAAAAAATCTTGGGTTTTATTTGTAGGCCATACACCGACACATTATTGATGTTGGGGGGTAATGCACTAACTTATCTGTCAGCAGGACCAGAGAGAGTGCTAAAATATTGACTTTAAGAATAAGTAGGGCTGGACAACATAGATTTAAATGTATATATTTATCATTTTTTAGCTGAATGGCAGTAATTTATATGTTTAAATGTTTTCTTCTGTAAAGAAATAATAAAAACATTCAATTTAAGTCAAATCCACATGAACCAAATGACAGTTGTCACACAGACATAGTGATGGGTGTATCAATATCAAAGTATCAATACTTCCTTAAGTACTCGTTTGGTATCGATTACTCCTCCAAAAATGTTTATCCATGAAGTGCTGTTTGTTTTTGGTCTTTCTCTCTGTCTTTGAGCCAAGGCAATGCCAGTTTCCGTGTCATGTGACTGTGGAGACCAATCAGACCTATCAAACAGCACTCAGCTGCACCCCCAAGCTGACACACAGAAACACAACACAGTTTTGTAACAAACTAATGAAGAAATGATGGAAAGAAAAAATACATTTTTCTGCACTGTTACTCTTTCAGAAATATGTTGTAGTCACTTTTGAAATGATTGATTTTGTTTAGTTTGAAAAGATTGATAAATCAATGCAACATAGGCCACCATTATTATATTTGTATGTATTTATGTCTATCAAGTCATCCAAAAGTATATGTAAGTCTTGAATGGTGAAATATCTGCAAAACTTGTTTTCTAAAGACTTCAAACTAAACTCACTCCAAGATCTAATGGTATAAAGTCTAGACTATATGTTTTATGTGCTTTTGGTGAATGAAAAACATTAAACTGACAGCAGACATCAAGTGTGCATGTAGGAGGTGATTGGTATCAATACAAGTATTGAAAAATCATTTCATTGTACTAGTACTACTTGTAAACTCAAAATATCTCACAATGGTAGTAGTAGTAAAGCCTAAAGTTTCCCTAGTAGTACTAGCAGACCTAATGCCAGTGTGGTAGGAAGGATTATAACCGAATCCAGCACCCTGATTGGTTGTATTATTTTTGAAAGTCAATGGAAAGCCTGCATTTGTTTCCCTGACCCCTTATTAGCATGCAAGGCTTACTAGTAGTACTAGTAAACATTTTTAAGTTACTAGTAGTACTTCTAGAACCAAAACAGTCTACTAATAGTACTAGCTACACTTTTTGTTTCACTAATACCACTTTCACACTAAAATCCGCGGGTCAACGCTGGTTTTTTCATCGCTGGTTAACCCGCGAGTGACTCCTTTAACACTGCCAGCAGACCCGGGTCTACTCAGCAGCAGACGAGCTGCGTGGCTGTTTTTTTTTTCTCTGGTGCATCAAGCTGATGTCATCACGTTGATGATGTCATCGATGCGACAAAACACAACCACGTAAACAATGGAAAAGAGCATGGACGCCGTGGACACGGATTTCTGTACTTTGTACTTTTGTCCCTCTTTAAAAATGCACAAACTCGGCGCTGATGATACAAAGGCGGTGGAATTTGTTGCTGAGATGGCAAAGAGTCACGTAAGTTACAGACAGAGGGGACGGGCGCGATGTTATGCCGTGAGCACGTAACTCAATGTCATCCGTAACTTAGCAGCTTGACCCCGGTGTGATATTCATACTGAAGCCGGTCGGAGACCAGCCGATAAAAAGCCAAGCCGCTTGCAGGGTAAGTCGACCCAGGTCGAAATGCCGAGTAGACCCTTTCAAACTGCGGACAGGAGCCGATTGTTGGAGGATTTACACGGGTTTTTGGCCAGTCTGAAAGGGGTATAATAAAGTCTGCTCGGGCACTTCTTGACTAAAATTAAGTACATGTATTTCAAATTTGAGTACTAGTAGAGCTGAACTACATTTGATATCACCAATATAAATTTTATGCCCGAACGGCTTCCCATACTCCTCTGTGACGATTCGCCTCCATTGTGAACATCCTGGAGATTGAATGGGGGGGAAACAAGTTTATCCTTCTTTGCTCCATCTCCAGAGGTAATAACAGAGATGTGATATTGGAGAGAAAGAGGCTGTATTGCAGCATGAATTGGCACAGATATTGTGGCCTCGCAGAATTAATATGAATTTCTCTTGGTGTATATATAGCAGAGCCTTATTGCGGTGTTTTTGTGTAAAGGCACTGTATATTGGGCTACATGGTCAAGAGAAGTAGACAAAATGGTGGCTCATGTTGAATTATCTTAACGCAACACAAATTATATTGATAGAAACAATAATGTCTTACCCCATATCTCATTCAAACATATATTTATTTATCTTAAAAGCTCAAAATATTGTTCAGCCCTAAGTAGAAGTACAGCTTTTGTGAAAAACTATGCTCAAGCACAAGTTAAAGCAACTCTTTATTCATCTACCCAAGTAAAAGTAAAGATTTGTTCATTTGAAACACTAATGCACAGATTGTAAAACTCAGGGCAGGCCTGATAGGTTGCCAATGTTTAAAGTTGATTTAGCTGATGCTGTTTTCATAACTACTCCAGGGGACATAATTTTTACACAGAACCAATAGTTTTCCATATGTGTGGTCATGAAAACAGATCAAAGATTGTCCAGCAGGCCAGTTTATTATGCCCCAAAAAATCTTCTCTAAGTAGTTGTTTGGCATCAAAGTGGTGTGACAGAACAAATACACATCTGAAAGTGGTATCTGTTCACCTTGACATTCATTTGCCATCTGCAGATGTTTGTGAAAAGCATGGATATCTGCTGATACAGATGGTAGACCAAAGTGCATCCCTCATCTAGAACGTTCTCTAAGTACTGAGTACTTATGACTACACTTTAGTGACATGCAAAAAGGTCAACAGCAAGAGAATGACAGGCCAAAAACTATGTTTTTTCAGTATGATACTTTAGTACAAGGGTTGAAGTGCCAATTTAAAACTTTACTTTTGTCCAGTGTGCTTTGTGAACATCACTGTACATAAAATCTAACCAGACACCACAACGAAATTCATCTCTCACAGATCATATTCTTTATTCAGTCCAAGAGGCCAAACACTCTGTAATAAATCTCTATATCCTATTATCAGTACATTATAATGGTAAAAGCACATTAAACAATAACAAAGCTGCCTTGTCAGTGGGAAAAAAACTAATTATGGATTACATCAAAAGCCAACCAACTTTCTCTTTCTTTTCCTCATCAGCGAAAGGAAATGAGTGCATGTCAAAATAACAAGACATGAATCAAGTGTAGGGCGGCACAGTGGTGCTGCAGGCAGTTCACATGCCTCCCAAGAAGAAGGTTGCTGGTTTGATCCCCATGTTGGTCAGGGGCTTTCTGTGTGGAGTTTACATGTTCTTCCTTTGCATGCATGGGTTCTCTCCCGGCACCTTGGCTTCCTCACAGACCAAAAACATGCTCATTAGGTTGATTGGTGACTCAAAATAGCCCTTAGGTCTGAATGTGGGCATGAATGGTTGTCTGTCTCTCTATGTCACCCTGTGATTGGCTGGTGACTGGTTCAGAGTGTACCCCTCCTCTCGCCCAGTGTCAGCTGGGATAGGCTTCATCCCACCATGACCCCAAAAGGAAAAAAAAAGTATAGATGACGGATGGATGTAATCAAGTATAACAACAGGATGCTTCGTCAGTATCATCCTCGTGAAACATCCTCCTGAGATTAAATTAATTTTCATCGGTAATAAATCAGATTTTTGTAAGTCAACATGTGTTAGTGTAAAAGACATAGCAGTTTTTCTCAAGAACTATTGCTGTTATTTGTGAAATCATCCACATCTGAGTGAAAATCATAAAACTTTATGAAAAGAAACAAACATAACAGTGACACCTTTTTGTCACCTCACTTATCTGCACAGCTACATACTTACTGTTCCATAATGCTTCCTTATTCACGAAGTGCTGCAGCTGGGCAAATGAAAATGAAACAAAACGGCAAAGAGTAAAATATAATAAACAGAAAAATATGAGAATGCTCACAAGGATGCTTCAATACCGATGAATAAATATTAGAAACTTCACTGAGAAACATACAAGTCGACACTCTACTGGAGCTGTAACTACCAATCTGGTTGGCTGAGTGTCACCAGCTAACATGGTCACTCATTAAGCCGAAACACCGGGAGTATTAATGTCTGAGCACAGAGGAACATGTTGGATGGACAGAGTGCTGACGGGATGCTCTGACCAACACGACATTGGTATTAGTTATTACCTCCGCCAAGGTGGTTTGTTTGTTTGTTCACAATATTACACAAAAACTACTGGACGGATTTTGCTGAAATTTTCAGGAGATGTTGGTAATGGCCCAGCTTAAAAATGATTAGATTTTGGTGGTGATCCAGATAACTGCCATTAGCAAACTATCATTTTTGCTCAATAACTGTATAACTAATAATGATATCAACATGATTCTGAGTGCTAGGTGTGGGTTTTCAGGGTCAAGGAATCATTTTTATGATGGTAACTTTATCATAGAACTATTGCTCATAGATGTAACAGCAATATGTGAGCTATCTTGCCGGAGGTTTGCGCTCTCCAAGTGCTTTCTAGTTAATATTTATTTTGTTGGTTTTATTCTCATAAATAATGTAAATGATGCCATATTTGTAGTCTTAAACAGTCTTAAGAGGTAGTTTTATATTGCCCTAGTGCACTGCTGTGCTTCTTAGTGGTATCTTTCAATAACAATAATTGCATACAGGTAAGTATATAGTTACAGGCTCATTGTGCAGCAATATACACACTGGTGAAAGGGTAAATTGCATGCATGTGTCCGTCTATGCTGAATAGTTTTTGACGGTGAGTCAGATACAGATTTACAAATTCTGTACATGTGGCAGGGTGTTTGTTTCCTTTCACTAAAACCTTAATGTTTTTTATATGTCTGGTTCTGCAGGTGTCCCAGGCAGCTGCTGAGCTGAGAAACTTCTGTCTCCAAAATGCCTCCAAAGACCCCCTGCTGGTTGGGGTTCCCTCCAGTGATAATCCATTCAGACCCCCTAAGTCCTGCTCCCTGTTCTGAGGTGGGCCTGATTTTCCTTCCTCATTTCCTTTACTCAGGAGTGAACACATTTTCCCCTAAAATCCCTCTACTTCATTCATGCAGCATTAACAGAACAAACAAGTTTTGCACAAAGAGTCTGTTATTTTCACAGACACAACCTGATTCTGCTCAGGATTAATTTATGAAATGTTGGATTACCTGTATAAGGTTTTGGGGCAGCAAAAAGTAACCTTTCTAGGTTTATATGTATTGTAAGTTTTTGAAAATGAGCTCTTGTTTTGAGGATTTTCCTGACTAAACTTTACATGTTGCTTATTTCTGTGTTACTCTAATGTCATCGTCCATTTCCATCATTTTTCAAAGTCATATTTAGGCAGCAAGACCACCTCATGATTTAAATCTGAGATGAAACAAGGTCACAATGACAAGCTGCCAGACACTAGCGCCACCTCTGCTGTAAAAGACACAATCACAGCTGCATAGGGCTGTCAATTTTCCCAAAAAGCAAACTCGATCAATTCTCGAGAATACACACAAATAACCATAGATGTCTCTTCCAGCCTGGTTACAATTCCAAGACACAAGATTTTTCTTTTCGATAATTTTACTAATCACCTCTCGGGCCACATGTCCTTGCGTATGAATCTTGCAGTCTTGTCCGTGATGGCCTTTATTCCACACCTCGGGGGGGGGGGTCGGCCGAGGAAGACGTGGTCGCACAGGGCTGAGTACTTGATGAGGCACCACTGGACACTTGGGTGGAAGGCTGACAAATGGCCCAGAGTTTGTCGTGGATGAGGAGTAAGCCAGCTTGCGGCAGAACACATTAGCTGTGCCATATACTGAAGTAGTGCCAAAACAAAGAGGCTTGATAGTGAAGATGTCAGTGTTCAACAGAGAGTGTAATCACCCTACGCGTGTTCAAGGTCAATGAATGCATTTGTTTGTGTTGTACAATAAGGCTGTAACTGTGTTTTATAATCATGACATCAACATCTATCAAAGTAATCGTTATGGTGATTTTTGGCATTCCTGAGCAGCAGCCCTAACGCTAACCACATACCAAACTTTCTTAAAGTGCGTTACTGCACTGTGTGTGCAGTAACAAGGAAGAGACGGGCAGAGGTCACCCACCGCCAATTAGCTTAGCATAGCTCAAACACTGGAAGTCAGTGGGTAGTTTTAGCCTGCCTCTGCCTACAGTCATCAGATAAATTCTTCAGCAACTCTAAATGTTCCTGTGTGCTTGTTGTGACTAATTTTCTACTGCGTTGTGTTACGTTATCTATTTTTAGACTAAGATTACCACTTTGTGTAATTTTTCTAAAAAAAAAAATACATACCAAACTAAACCAACGCAGACGTACTTTGTTTTGTTGACCTACTTACAATCATCGGTGGTTAATGCTTGCGCCCTGCAGTTTGGTTTCGTATGCATTTTTTTGAAAATTTACCTAGACTATTCATCTTAGTCTAAAAATAGATAATGTAACATGACGGGTTAAAAAAAAACTAGTCACAACAAGCACACAGGACCGTTTAAAGTTGCTTAACAGTTTATCGGATGACTTGACTGTAGGCAGAGGCAGGCTAACACTACCCACTGCGTCGAAAGAATGGCGTCTGTCTGCTTGTCATGGACTCAGGAGTGAGGCATCAAAGGCATGAAAACAAAATAATGTTGGCATACCCCTTTAAGAGGCTGAGCACCTCTAAATCTCTCCCTAAAATACTCTCTCATTTTGACATTTTTTTGGCAATAATTCTTCTTGTCCTTCCTCTAAGTTTGCTTTTTTCTGTCTGCAGCAGGGAGGACCATGCAGGATTTCTGGGTTCATCCATTGAAGGCTCTCTCCTTTCCTACTTGATGTCGCTGTGGATGGACCAGCTGATCCTTTTAGGAAATGCAACATGGGACTAATGGGTTTGGGAGGGAGGGTAATTTTCCACCCGTTTGCCAAAACTAATGGTATACACTTTAAACTGTTACACTAATGCAGGGCCAAACTCTACATGTTGGAAAAAAACAAACATGACACTAACTTGACTAATGATTAAGCCTTTTCTTGGTTTACCCACTGCTTCCCCTGTCCGATCTCATTTTATGGCTCCTATAGTGTCCACATCCAGGCAGTAAACTCAGCCTGTGATTGGCTGAAAGTCAGAAAATTTTCTTGTGTTGTTTGTTACAGAGAGAAACTATCAAACATTAATTTAAGCTAGGTGCTGTTTAAGATGATGATCATATTGTATTTTATATGAACTGTGTTTCATATCATGGCCAACAGACTGACTGTTAGCTAAATGTGTTAAACTAATGAGTGTCTTAAACTGTTCATGTATTGATGCTAAAGGTGTTGCGACGATTCTGAGATGCAACAACAGGTACAAATTCAAACCCTATCAGTACAGCCACGCGATTGTCCATTAGCCTTTCTTTGTATTGTTTCTGTATATATTTAGCAGCCTTTTACGGTTGCCTTTTAAATGCCTTTATTCTCATGTCTTTAATATGTTAAAGAAATGTAATGGCCTCTAACTGTCTGACAAGTGCACCTGGTAACAGAAAACTAAAACTCTGTACCACACAAAGGCCAAACAGCACATGTTAGAATATCATTTACACAAACTACAATTACTTTTCAATGAATCATGCTGCAATGACTTGCATTAACTTGTTTTTCACACTGGACTTGTTTCCCATGAATCAAAACCTTTACTGCTGTCAGCCTGTATCTTTCCAACCTTTACTACTGTGGGCAAATCTTTTAGAAATTAAATGCCTCTTTTTGGACACTGATGAACTGTTGTCTGTGCTTTTCTTTAATTATTTGACTTCTTGGAGTTTAATATTTTCCTCACAATATTTTATTTTAAATGAGACATGACTGGGAAATACAAACCCCAGTTCCAGTGAAGTTGGGACATTGTGGAAAATGTAATAACAGAATACAATTTGCAAAACCCTTTTAACACGCATTGAATTGAATGCACTGCTGCAAATATTCACTCATTTTTTTAAATTTGATGCCTGCAATACCTTCCAGAAAAGCTGGGACAGGGGCATGTTTACCGCTGTATTACATCACCTTTCCTTTGGACAAATTCAGTCAGCCTTTGTGTACTGAGCACTGATTTTTGAAGCTTTTTAGGTGGTATTCTTTATCATTCTAACTTGATGTAAGGCTTTAGTGGCTCAACAGTCTGGAGTATCTGTTTTATTTTTTGCTCTTCATAGTGCACCACACATTTCCAAAGGGAGACGGGTCTGGACTGCAGGCCAGCCAAGTACCCTTACTCTTTGACAGCAGAGTCACGCTGTGGTGACACGTGTAGGATGTGGCTTGGCATTGCCTTAAAAAGCAGGAACATACCTGAGAAAGATGATGGCTGCATACCTGCTCCAAAATCTGTTAGTACATTTCAGCATTAAAGGTGCCTTCAGAGTTGCAAGTAACCCATGCCATGGGCACTAACGCCCCCCCATACCATCACAGAGGCAAGCTTTTTGAAATTAGCTCTGAAAACAGTCTGGATGGTCTTTTTCCTCTTTAGCCTGCAGGGCACCACATCCATGATGTCCATAAACAGTTTTTAATGTGGACTCATCAGACCTCAGCAGACTTTTCCACTTTGCGTCAGTCCATCTCAGATGAGCTCGGGCCCCGAGAAGTCCGTGGTATTTCTAAGTGTTGTTAATATATTGCTTTTGCTTTGCATGGTACAGTTTTAACTTGCATTTGTAGATGTAGCGACAAACTGTTGACTGACAATGGTCTTCTGAAGTGTTTCAGAGCCTACGTGGTAATATCCTTTACACTACAGAATGATATTGTTTTTTTAATGCAGTGCTGCCTGAGGAATCGAAGGTCACAGGCATTCAGTGTTGGTTTCAGGCTTTGCTGCTTACCTGCAGAGATTTCTCCAGGTTTTCTTTTTGATGATAATATAACTTGTTGATGATGAAATCCTTAAATTCTTTACTATTGTACATTGAGAAACGTTATTCTTAAACTGTTGCTTATACAGTCATTCACAAAGCGGTGAACCTCGCCCCATCCTTACCTGTGAACATCTGAGCCTTTCTGCCCCTCTTACACCCAATCATGACACTCACCTGTTTCCACTTAATCTGTTCACCTGTGAAATGTTCAAACAGGTGATTTTTTTATTAGCACTCCTCAACTTTCCCAGTCTTTTGTTGCCCCTGTCCCAGCATTTTTTTGGAACATGTTGCAGATATCAAATTCAAATAAGAGAATATTAAATAAAACAAAGCTTATCAGTTTGAACATAAAATACCTTATCTTTGTAGTGAATTCAACTGAATGTAGGTAGAGAAGGATCTGCAAATCCTTGTATTCTGTTTTAATTTGTTTTAAACAATGTACCAACTTCATAGGAACTGGGGTTTGTATATTAGGTGATGATACAGTATTTCTGGAGTGGGGTTATATGAGGTTCATTTCAACACTAAATACAATACAGTGAGTTTAATCAGCTCTGCCTCTGTAAGGAATTCAAGTTGAATGGTACATTGCTGCAGATGGTGCCAAACGCTCTACATCATTTATTGAGTGTATAAGGTGAGGGTAAACTACTTAAAAAGGAACCTGGTGACTGCTGGTTTGAACACATTTCCAATGCTTAACTTTTCTGATAGCAAGCCCTTTTTTTTATCAGCTTCACTCAAGGTCAGGGATGGGCAACTTCAGCCACCTAGGCGGCAACTTTCATGTTATCCATACTGTAAAGGGGCCAAACTACAAACTTCAAGATACTCATTATTCAACATGTATGCTTACTTAATAAAACTAAAGGAACACTTTTAGCTTTTCTAAAAACTTCTTACATCAACATTCAAATTTTAGATTAAAATTGAAATAGAAAGACTTCATTACATGAACTTAACATAACATCTAACCCAACTGAATATACTTTTCTCAGTGTGATAAATGTAATATTTACCAATAGATCTTCATTTACATGTCATTTCTACAATTTATTGATATTTGAAATTAATTAGAGGGCCATACTGACTGACAGGCAGGGCCATATAGGGCCCAAAGCTGTATTTTTCCCAACCCTGCTGTAGGTGGTGGGACATATATGTATCGTTCCAGAGAAGTATCAGAGAAAGATTTGTGTGTTTCCATTGTGAGCTCCTGTGCTGGACTGCCTGCTCACTGGACAGAAACACAAAGGCTCTCAGGATCAGACCGCAGCATCGTCGCGGGAAAGTACATTCATTGTCCACCAACAAACGTACCTGAGTGTTTACTGGCATCTTTTACACATCCTTTACAGTGTGCTTTTGGACTGTAGAGGAGCGTTCTGCTGCTGCTCGACTGTGCACCGCTGCTCTCCCTCTTTGTTGTGGGAAATGTATATTAATCAATATATCAGCACTACACATGGATGTACATATGCCTGAGTTAGCATAATAGAAAAACTTCAGACTGACCTACACAGGAGTCAAACCAGCAACCTTCTTGCTGTAAGGCATGCACATTAACTGTGCTGCCAAAATAATACATTATTTGAGAAAAAAATGTGTAAATAAGCTTCTACTGAATGTGAACTTAGGGAGGGTTTTATGTTACAAAAATTTGTTGAATCAAACTTGATCATTTTTGATATTTGAATGTGTTGCTTAAATTTAAGATTTGCATGGAAGAAGACTCTGAGATATGTGTGCCACCGCACTACTTGATCAATAAAATAACCGAGATACTGAAAAGTCTTTTTGACTCAGACAACCATAGACTACCACAAAACTACTGTAAAATGTTTTTAAGCTGTTAACATTGCTTCTTAGCACTTCCGCCCCTCACTTGAACCCTCACTAAATTTTGTTCTACATGTCTCATCTCTGTTTATCATTGACAGATGGGCCCAAATGTTAATTCACAGTACTGTTTGAGTATTGTATGTGTCATGCTTTTATCTACACTACATGCTGACACTCAGTGCTGACAGGCTTAAATCACTTTAACCCTCCTTAGAAGATTAAAAACGTGTTGAGTTGGACCCTGACCAGCTGAATCTGGGCAGATTGACAACAGGGCTTGTCGTGGCACTGATGTGTCTTAGTTCGGAATGAACCACTCACACAGCCTTTCACTGCAAGTCTCCAGAGAAAACGTTTTTTTCAAGATTGTGCAAAGTTTGAATTAGATAATTTTGTGTTTGTAGAAAATGACTGCTTGTGAAGAAAACTACAAGGTGTAATGTTTTTTTTTATATAGCGTGAATAATGCAGTAAAATAAGTAGTTTAGACTACATCTGTTTAAATGATATTTAGATCCACAAATCAATAATTTTAGGATTAGTTAGTTCATTGGTCTCTTAAACAAGAGACAGTCCAAACCAAAATAACAATGGCCTCATCCTCCTGAATATCTTTAAGTTTACTATTATGCAGAAAAAAAGTTTAATGACAATAAACAGTTGCCCACATGGTGAATTTGCCAGTTGAAAATTGGTCAAAAGTGTGTTTCTTAAGCCTGGAACCATTTTTAGGATCCCCTTTACTCCCTAATTTTGTAGCATGAGATTCCCTCCGGGCACACCTGTCCTTTAGATTGGAGGAATCCAGCATCTACAGCCTGTTGTCAATGGTTGTAGACTGACACTGGCCCCCTGAATATGTATTTTTCCATTTTCACACATAAAATAGTCACAACTTTGGAGACCAATAACTCAGAAACTAGAAGAGATGGGCCTTTTCTGACGATATAACCTGAAAGTCTGGGCTCAAATAACTCAGGAAAGTAAATTTCAGCCAGAAATATTTGTTTTTTTTCAGAGATATTGGCATCCAAACGTGGATACTCAGCAACCAATGCAATTGAAGTGTGTCAAAATAGGTGCAACACCCCTTTTTTAAAAGTCCATAGTTCAGAAACCCTTTGGATTTTCCGCCTAAAACTTTGCACATGTTCATTTTACATGTAGAGGCACCAAGACTATTATTTTAAGCCAAATCTGGGCAGGTGACCATGGGCAGTTTCTTGACTTTGGTTGAGTTCATATGAAATGACCCTTTAATATTTTTGTCTGGTTAAAATAGTAGTAGTTTAATCATTAAAAAAATTCCCAACAGTATGTATTTCTGAGTATTGAGAAGTGAGATCAGTTCCTATTTCCTTGAGGCTGTTGCAACATCTTTGCTACTTTTCTCTACGGCTGTTGCATTTTCCCTCACTTTCTTTCTTTCTTTCTTTTTTCACCTCAACTTTAAAAAAAAAAAAGTCAAAGCAGAATAATAAACATGCACACCAAACAACTGCACATGTTCATCAAATAACTTGCACCTGTGAATAAGTACACGTGTATGTCAGCACAACAACCAGTTTGACAAGTGACAGAATGAAGCAAAGAGCTTATCTGGTCCTGCTCCTTACTTACAAATCAGATCCAATGCTGAATTAAATCAGAATTCATTAACAGCTGTCATTATTCATGGAAATATTTAAATACATGGGTAATAGCTCCATTTTACAAACTACAGTCAATCTTCCTAGAAAAATAAATCTCTTCAAGCACAACGCTATTCTTCACTGGGCTGAACTCCAATAAACCTGTTCTCCTGGTTCAATGTTGGCTAAAAATGCCTTAGAAAATGTTTACATCCAAGTTGTTTGGGAGGTTTCATTAATAGTTTTAGGTATTGAAATCTTTCATTTTTCCCCCATCATATTTGATAGGAAATTGATCATATTCTGGGGGCTGAATGGAAAGCTGTTGATGATCAGTTAAAATCTGTCAAACTACTGATCAAATTCTCCCCTTCTCACATAACATCAGGGGTGAAAAAAATCAGTCTAAAGCAAGGGTGGGCAACTGGCGGCCCGGGGGCCATATATGGCCATTCACCTCACTCAATGCAGCCCACCAATGATTTGGAAAAAAAAAAAAAAAAAATGAAGAAAACAAAACAACTGCTAAATATGATTTATCATGAGTAACCAGTATGACATAATGCACAAATTAGGAAAGGTGATAAAATATTTAAACTAACCTTATGTTGCTGGTACATGCTTTGTTTTATACAAGTCATTAAACAACTTACTTTGCTATGATTGTGTCGTTAAATATCTTTCATTAGGCATTAAAATATAATAAACAGTAGAAACAATGGTAAAGGTAATATATTTGTGCTTTAAAAACTGGTAAACATTATTCTTTTATTGCATTAAAAAGGAGCTTAAATTGACTTTACATATGTGTCTTGCTCATTAAATCATGAATTTTTAACTGTGTTTGAGTTCAAATATATGAATGTTTATGTATAATCCCTCTTTGAAACGTCATCTTTCACAGTGCAGCCCTCAGGCACTAAAAAAATAATTATTTGGCCCCCTTGCTAATCAAAGATGCCTGCCCCTGCCCTTTCCACACATGCCACCCTGAAATTTTCTTGAAAATTTCTGTGTTAACCACCAGTAAACCCCCGACATTCTTGGCCCTCACATCAGGAAGGTCCCCTGCTGTTTGCTTGACAGTCAGGGGAGGGTGGAGGGGAAAATACCAGGAGTTCAATTCCAGGGTACAGTCAGGGTGAAAAACTCTGCTGTGTTTACACACGCAGATATCAGTGTTTTTCTGAAAGGGTGAAGTGGTGTTATTTCACATTGTCACAGGATTTAATATCTAGATTTCATCCTTTGAGCACATGGTTTAATAACGTGATTTTTTAAAAGAAATAATCTGAGCTGCTTGCACAAATCCATCCAAATTGTTGACTTTTTGTTTGGAGAGGCCAGGCTATGTGCACTGCTGAAGGGGAATCAATGAAACTGTTTCATGCGAAGGAGAGGAGGGTCACGATTTATGACCACATCCTCCCCCAGTCCAGCAAATATTTCCCAATCTTATGCTTAAGTCCTCCACCCGTACATGTTGTTTGGACAGGGCTTTATTATAACAGGAAGGATAAAATCTTCATTTCACCCTAATTAAACCTCCAAACAGAAGAACTGGAGAGAAACATTTCAGACCTTTACCTTGTATCAAGTACTTATGAATTCAGGATGTCTGCCTGATTCTCCATCCTGGTCCCTCCAGCCGGGCCTGATGTAATCAGAAGGAGTGGCCTCACCTGTGGAAAAAAGAGGCAGACTCTGCTCAGGGAAGTTTTCCTGATCAGGTAAGATACCAGCTACATATGCTCTGTGGTGCTGTTTGTCATTTTCAGTGTTTGAGTTTGTTTTCAGTTCAGCTGAAAGGATTTGTTGATCTCGCTGTAGTGTACAACTATAACATTTGCATGTGATTTGTGAGTGTAGCAGAGAGATGGCGTCCAGGTTTGCCCAGAAGATAGAGAGGAGATCTGAGTATTCAGGTATTTAAGTCACTGTTCACCTGCATTCACACATCCCTGTTACCACATCACTTTATCTCATCATCCTTATTCATCTGTTTCAGACACCCCTCAGCTCTGGAACTATCACTCCAACCCTCTGAATGAACTCACTGATAGCGCCCCCTGGTGGACTAAGAAGGAGGACCACAGAGAGGAAGCCTGCTCAGTCAGGGTGAGTTACAGTTTTTCACAAATGATCAGTGACCTTGACTCATTCACTGAATTGAACTCTATTTTGGCAAAACCTTAAATCATCCTCAAGGGTTGGGCACAAAATTCAAAGTGTACTATCATCCTCTGAAACACATTTATCCCTCTGAAGAGCTTGTGATGCTGAATTGTAGCCACAGGAGGCAGAAGTTTAACTCTCTAACAACACAGGAGTCACTCTTCAGAAGCAGGTCAAAACTGACAACATTACTCAGGTCTGTCTGAGGGGCCGCACGGAGGCACAGTAAGTAGTTTGCGTGCCTCACAGCTGACTCACAAGATTGCTGGTTCGATTCTCATGTTGGTCAGGGCCTTTCTGTGTGGAGTTTCCATGTTCTCCCCGTGTATGCATGGGTTCTCTCCGGGCATTCCAGCTTCCTCCCGCAAACCAAAAACTTGCTCATTAGGTTGATTGGTGACTCTTAATTGCCCTTAAGTATGAGTGTGGGTGTGAATGGTTGTCTATCTCTGTATGTGGCTGTGCGATTGACTGGCTACCAGTTCAGGGTGTACCCCGCCTCTCACCCAATGCCAGCTGGGATAGGCTCCAGCCCCCGTGACCTCTAAAGGGACAAGAGGTATAGATAATGAGCGGCTAAATGTGTACCTGATGAAACCAGTTTTAAGTGATTTCAGAAAGCTCAATTGAGTTGAAAGTTACAGTCCAAGATAAATATTAACTAGAAAGCAATCACAGAGCTAAAACCTCCACCAAGGTAGCTCACATATTGCTGTTACATCCATAAGCAATAGTTTCATGATAAAGTTACCATCATAATATGATTCCTTGATTCTGAAAACCCACACCTAGCACTCAGAATCATGTTGATATCATTATTAGTTAGACAGTTATTGAGAATAAACGATTGTTCACTAGTGGCAGTTATCTAGATCACCACCAAAATCTAATCATTTTTAGGTTGGGCCATTTCCAACAGCTCCTGAAAATTTCAGCAAAATCCGTCCAGTAATTTTTGCATAATCTTACTAAGAAACAAACAGACAAACATACGCCAGCCAAAACGTAACCTCCTTGGCGAAGATAATAATTTTAAGTATAATGCAACATGTAAAATGACACTCAGTTAATCATATTTTTCTTACAAATAAAGAAAAGATTCCTTCACACTTTCATCATCAATTCCCCCTAAAATTTACTGTTCTATAACTTTTAGGGGGAATTGATTATCTCATTTTAAAAGAGCTTTATTTGCAGGGCTACTGCAGAACGATATTGCCAAAGCATTTGATGAAAAAAAAATGCAGGCTATAAGACAATGCAGCAGTATTTTTAGACCACTGCTGTAGCATAGATTTACAGAAGTACATACAATCACATAGTACACTGCTGAGTCAGCTGCTACAGTCTGAACTTAAAAGTGTGGAGGACGAGACAGACGAAGCACTTCACTGACCAAACTGTGTGTCTGTGGCTCTGTGCATAAAGCTGGTCATCCCTTTAAATAATTGAATGAGTAATGTAGCTGTCTTTGGCATTAACACATCATCAGATAACACTACCTACCACTCACCATGATACCTGCTCTGGTCCTCGCAGGTTCTCTCCTACCCAGTTATTTCTTCCGACCTTCGAACCAGGGGGGTTTCAAAGTGAGAAAGAGTGAGCCTCCTCTTTATAAGCATGTGATAGCTGTTGGCCCCCACACAACCCCTTACACTCCCACAAAATAAGGTTTCAAGGATTAATATTTTAACTCATAAATATTTCTTTATTTATTTTTTACAAGTAACAGTGAAATATTACACTCTTTGACAACCTAATTTAAGTATATGTCTTATCTTGGGCATTTCTTCCTTTCTTGAAACAATTTTTCAACATTGTTTCTGTCAAGTCTTTAAAATAAAAAAAGAAAATGTTCTTGTAAAACTTCTTAATGGGGTGCTGGTTTGGCAGAGTGGTATGCAGGCAGGCACGACCTATATGCTTCTGCCAGCCTGGGTTTGGGTCTAGATCTGTCCAGTTTGCAGACTGTCTTCCTCTGCTTCCTCCCCCCCCCCCCCCCCCCCCCCTCAAAAGCCTATACACTGTCTCTCTCCTTCCTATCAATAAAAAAAAATGCACAAGAAAAAATCTGAAAAAAAATTAATAAATCAAAACATCTTTGTCATGTCTCAAATGTCTCTTAAAGATTTCTGTCAACATTTGTGTCTGCATCATTTAAAATCAAGCAAGGAAACAAAAAACAGCTTCAAAAAGTCCATCTGAGATCGAGCATAAATTGTCTTTTATTCATAGTTTTTTATTAGTCAAAGTAAAGTAATTGCCAATACAGCCTGTATGTATTAGCAAATTACAGACTGTGGCCACGGACTTTTTTTCAATACCAATTCACAAAAACCATAGCAGTGGTTGTAGGCCTTCTTGGTCTTTTCTCCATTTCCTACAGAAACTTATTATTTTATACATGTAGGAAATACATTAACACTTGCTCCATCAATAGCAGAATTTGTAAGAGCAGAACATTTTATGCTGGTCTCCCCTGAACTCCTCTCAGGCCCCCTGACACTTTGAAAAACACTGTCCTGACACCTCTGAGGCTCATAATTAAGAGCCTGCTGATGATTGTATGCATTTGAATATACAGTGTAATTTCCTTCTTTTCATTATGACCAACATGGTTTTGATTCATATTGATTTCTAAAATTACATTTAAGTGGGGCAGCTTAGCTAGAAATTCCAATAACAATTGTTCATTTTGTGATACAAGCATGAAATTTACTGTACAGTTATAGCCAAAGGCATTCCCAAAAGATGTGGATATGGAGGCATCAAGAATTTTCAACATGGTGCCCATGGCAGCTACTTTTCAAAATGGCCACCAATGATAACTGTTTTTCTTTTTATCAATTCTCCTGTCAGGGATGGATATTTACTGATATTAAGGATCTAATTAGATTAATTTTGTCTACCATACCATCAGAGAGGGTGGAGGTAAGAAATTGGCAGGGCTTAGATCAGAAATGGGTGTGGCTTAAACAGGGGTTGTTTTATTTTTGGAATTTCGTATGACACATAAAAATTAAAAAGATGAAATGGAAATTGAGTTTGAGGTTGTTGTTTTTTAAGCCTTACATTGAAACAGTTTGAACAAAAGTTGCTACCTGCTATATTTTGTTTATAAGAAAATTAGAAACACCTCAGAATTGAGCTTCAGATCAATGTTTTTGATCACAAGAGTAAGAGAACCAGTTCAAATTTAAACTACGTTTTATATGAACTTGAAACTTGAATTAAGTTTCGGATCAGTGTCTTTTATTACAAGACTGAAAAAACTATTTACATTTTATGCTATTTTTTATATAACTTGAAACTTGAATTGAGTTTTAGATCAATGTTTTTGATCACAAGAGTAAAAGAACTATCTACAATTTACACTAATTTGTATATGAACTTGAAACTTGAATTAAGCTTCAAGTTCAGTGGTTTTGATCACAAGAGTGCAAGAACTTTTTACAATTTACACTAAGTTTAACATAAACTTGAACTTGGACTGAGTTTAGGATCAACATTTTTGATCACAAGAATAGAAGAACTATTTACAATTTAAACTAAGTTTTATATAAACTTGAAACTTGAGTTGAGTTTCAGATCAATGTTTTTTATCACAAGAGTAAAAGAACTATAATTTGCACAAAGTTTTACATAAGCTTGAACTTGAAATAACCTTCAATGAATCTATGAAAACATTTTTTTTGGTATTTTTCTGGGAGAGGGAAGGAAAAGGAGAGTGAGGTGTTTTTGAAGCGATGTAAAAATTGGGGTTAAAAAATGAAAAGAGAGGGAAAGTGCTTCTGTCTGTCACAGCAGTCTATTCAACTGTATCCACTACCCTCAGCTTCTTTAACAGGGCAGTGGTTGTCTTGGAGGTGTGTTTTGGGGTCATGACAGGACAGGTTCTACCAAGAACAGGCCTCGCGATGGTCTACCAAAGAAGCTGAGTGCATGTGCTCAGCATCATATCCAGAGGTTGTCTTTGGGAGATAGATGTATGAGTGCTGCCAGTGTCGCTGCAGAGGTTGAAAGGGTGGGGGGTCAGCCTGTCAGTGCTCAGACCATACGCAGCTACTGCATCAAATCGGTCTGCATGGCTGTCGTCCCAGAAGGAGGTCTCTTCTAAAGATGATGCTCAAGAAAGTCCACAAACAGTTTACTGAAGACAAGCAGACTAAGGACATGGATTACTGGAACCATGTCCTGTGGTCTGATGAGACCAAGATAAACTTATTTGTTTCAGATGGTGTCAAGAATGTGTGGCAGCAACCAGGTGAGGAGCACAAAGACAAATGTGTGTCCTGCATACAGTGAAGCACGGGAGTGGGAGTGTTATGGTCTGGGGCTGCATGAGTGCTGCAGGCACTAGGGGGGCTACACTTCACTGAGGGAACCATGAATGCCAACATGTACTGTGACATACTGAAGCAGAGCATGATCCCATACCTCCGGAAAAGGGGCCGCCGGGCAGTATTCCAACATGATAATGACCCCAAAACACACCTCCAAGACAACCACTGCCTTGTTAAAGAAGCTGAGGGTAAAGGTGCGGACTGGCCAAACATGTCTCCAGACCTAAACCGTATTGAGCATCTGTGGGGCGTCCTCAGAAGGAAGGTGGAGGGGTGCAAGGTCTCTAACAACCACCAGCTCCGTGATGTGGTTATGGGGGAGTGGAAAAGGATTCCAGTGGCAAAATATGAAGCTCTGGTGAACACCATGCCCAAGAGGGTTAAGGCAGTGCTGAAAAATAATGGTGGCCACACAAAATATTGACACTTTGGGCCCAATTTAGGCACTTTCACTTAGGGGTGTACTCACTTTTGTTGCCAGCAGTTTAGACATTAATGGCTGTGTGTTGAGTTACTTTGAGTGGACAGTAAATTTACACTGTTATACAAGCTGTACACTCACTACTTTATATTGTATCAAAGCGTGATTTCCTCGCTGTTGTCCCATGAAAAGATATAATAAAATATTTGCAGAAATGTGAGGGGTGTACTCACTTTTGTGAGATACTGTAACACAGAGCTTCCAGTCAGTCTTAGTTATCCAAGATGTTGATGGTCTTTGACCATCAAGATGAACAAGTTTGAAGTTCTTTGACAATTTTATCAACATTGTCTAACAGTAAAGGCTGAAGGGTTATCCTTTTTCCACCTTACCGCAGAAACAGACATTCAGGTATGGGATACAACTAGGTTCAGATGTAAAAATTGACCTACACCTAGCCTGATCATCCATCCAGTGCCATTTAATTCCTGTGCGATCTGTACACCATCCGAGTAACCACATGAAGTCATGTAAAGCCCATTACCCTTGGCTCGGCTCTCCTGTACTGGCACATCCTGTAAATTAAGGTGCAGCTATCCAGCTACATCTAAATATGAATGATATCGACTAGATGTGGGACTAACATTAGAAATCACTTAGGAAACTAAACTATGCTACCACTAATCTATCGCTAAAAGGAGTCGATTGATAATGGCTACAGAAATAATGACATTAATGGCTAATGTAGTTAGCTGACATTGAACCTCATGCTGAGTTTCACAGTAGTGGTGTCAGTGTGCCCTGGCTGTGCTTCAACATCCACTCTATTACATTGTCTGTAACACATGGCTACTGTCACAATAATTATTCTTCATTTTTTTATTCTTCATCATCCTTTATTATCATCCCTGATAAGAAAATTGATGAGAAAATTGTTATCATTAGTGGCCATTTTGAAAAATGGCTGCCATGGGCACCATGTTGAAAATTCAGGATGCCTCCATATCCAGCTTTTTTTTTGGAATGCCTTTGGGTATAACTGTACCAAATTTTTATGCTTGTATCACAAAGTGAACAGTTGTTGTGGTTATCTCCTCCACTATAAGTGCTAATCTTAGTCTAAAAAGATAACATAACATAACATAACACAGGGAAAAAATGAGACACAACAAGCACATAGGACCATTTGGAGTTGCTGAAGAGTTTATCTGATGACTATAGGCAGAGGAAGGCTAACGCTACCTAGTAACGCCCAGTGTTTGAGCTAAGCTAAGTAGCGGTGGGCGAGCTCTGTCTGTCTCTTCCTTTCACTGCACGCACAAAACAAAGCATGTCTGTGGTGGTTTGTGCATGCGCCCTGCAGTTTAGTTTCATATGTATTTCTTTAAAAAATTCCATGAAGTGCTAATCTTAGTCTAAAAATAGATAAGGTAACATAACCATGAGTGTTTGAGCTAAGCTAATTAGCGGTGGGCTAGCTCTGCCCATCCCTTCCTTGTTACTGCACACACAGTCAAAAGAAGGGTGTCTATCTGCTTGTCATAGACTCAGGAGCAAGACAAGACACGAAAACAAAAAGATGTTGGCGTATCCCTTGAAGAAAGCTTGGTAAGTGGTTAGTGTTAGAGCTGCTGCTCAGTTATGGCAATAATCATTAAAGCGATGCTGCTTTAGTTTCATTACAGCTAGTTGGTCATTTTCAATCTAGCAGTAAAAATAAATGTACAAAAAAATAACGTGTGTTAAATATGTTTCCTGAATTAATCTCCAACAAAATGTTTTCTAGGGGTCACTGACCTACATTTTTAATTATCTGCACACAAATGTGGACAAAAAATGGAGTCATACAGAAAATAGACTTTTGATTCTGACCATGATATAAAACTTTTTTTTTTTTTGCAGGAGCAGTTAAATGAGATGGACGAGCATGTTGCCAGACTTCAGGAGATGTTGAAATATGAACGCGCCAAAGTAAGTGAAGAGATTTTTAGCCTGGAGGACCCTAAACTTCATTCTTGCTTTTGATTATCATTCCTTCCTCCTCAGTGCTCACGTCTGCAGCTGCGGTGTAACCAGCAGGAGGCTGAGCTGAGGCGACGAGAGCAGCACAGTAACAGACTGAAGGAGAGACTGTCACAGCTGCCGGACAGACACAGAGACAGAGGGCCATGTGAGCTGAAGTCTTTAAATATTATCAAACAGAAACCATTTCTTTATCCATTTTAATTTCTTTTATTGTATTTGTATCCAGCCATAGAGGTGTTGAACCTTCCATCTGGAAGGCGAGGCAAAAGAGTGGAGCCAATGAAGGCGCTCAGGTCAACAGCAAAGTGAGACTCCTGTTGCTCTTTAACTGATACTTTCTGAATATTTCTCTTAGGTCATTGTATTATTTCTCTCACTCTTAGACAAGAAGAGACAATGCTGCGTCTGATGCTGGAGCGCAGAGAAGCAGAGCTGAGGGAGGCCATGAAGCTGCGCCACAGCCTCACTACTTTACTACACTCACTCAGAGTCGACATGGAGCGAGTGGGTAAAACAGAAAGTCTTTGGAGGATGTTCAAGAGATTTTGATTGTTAGAGATAATCTCCAGTGTTGGGCAAATTACTTTAAAAAAGTAATTAGTTATAGTTACTGGTTACTTTCCCAAAAAAGGAACTGAATTACTAACAGAAATACTCCTTCATAAATGTAATTAGTTACCAGGGAAAGTAATTTTTGTGTTACTTTTTTTTTTTTCAAAAAACAAGTAAATACCCACTGTATCTAGCTGTGTTGCCAGATTTTGTGACTGAAATATGCCCCAGGTCGATAAAACAAGCAAAAAACAAGCAACCTCCAGCTATATTTTTTCTAATGCAATACATTAGGCTACTTTTTTTGAAAGAAAAATACACTTAAAGCATGTTTTGATTTTAATCTACATTACATCTCAATTTCACAGTGACATTTCTTCATTTGGCTCTTAATTTACTTATTCAACATCCTTTTGTTTGGAGGTGGAACATCCTTTTCTTCATACAGAAGTGAGGGAAGGGGCTACTGTTATTTATAACTCTGTGATCACTAAAACTGTCTAACCTTGATTTTTGTAACCAAACAAACATAGTCAGGCTTTATCTAAGTTTTATGTTAATCCTTTACAGCTTTATTATGGTGAAAACAGTTACAGCTACATTAGAAATCAACTTAAGTTTGGCCATAAGGATTTCTTTTTCACTTTTGCCCCTCTTTTTAACAGTAAAATTTACATTTGTGTTTACAGTGGGAGAAACTAGTTTGTGTAACTTCTGAGTTGAGTTTATATTGGTTGTAGAGTGTGCATCAGATCCCTCTGGGGTCTGGGGGCACAACAAGCCCAAATGAGCAACTGCACTTTTGGAACAAGTCCAAAAAAAACGCAACCCACACCTGCCAATATTTACAAGCAACTTTTCAAAAAAAGAAGCCAAAAGTCGCTTATAATAGGCGGACCTGGCAACTCTGGCATCTAGTTCTCTTGTGTGTCTGTTTGCGGCGCAGCTCCTTGCCGAGCGAGGCAGGTCGGATAACAGCTGCTAGACATTGGTGCATAATAACGCACCATATTTCACTGTTGGTAACGGTAACGGCGTTGTAACATTTGAAATGGTAATCAATAAGATTACCCATTACTGGGAGAAAAAATGACAGCGTTAGTGACGCCTTTATTCCCAACACTGATGATCTCAGACAGCAGATAAAGCAACGCAGTTGGGTTTCGAAGTCAAAGGTGTTTTCTTTCATTTTTAAAGGCTGCATTAATATTTTAACCTTGCACAGCAGCTGGATCAGTCTGATTCATTGTTTGTAATCAGGCATCTTGCCAAGCTCCAATCTACAACAATTGTGAGCGGCCCAAAGCAGCACGGCCCAATCAGAAGAAAAGCAGGAAGAGGAACAAGCTACTAGCGAGATGACAGCAGGAAGTGAATGCACGTACAGGGATTAGCATAGATGCTAACAGCTTCAGTAGCAGTTTTATCAGATCTTGACCACATTTTTTATTAAATGAAAACAAGTACCAACACTAAAAACTTCTCCATATATATTTTTTGCTCCACTTCTAACATGTTTTGATGAAAGGTTTATTTTACGAAGTGGCTCATGTTCTGTAGCACTGTAGCTCCCGCCTACTTCATTATCTGAATGACCCGTACTGAATGTGATTAACACAACTATTATCCAATCACCCGCGGATATGCTTCAGAAAGGTTTATCCCTACCCAAACAATTTTTTGGGCTGTTTCCCAGATGGACTAGGGAAATATACTGAATGGTCCATCTTGACCAGGTCATAGTTCTTTCACTCATGAACAAAAATCTTAGACTTTGTAATTTTTTTTCTTGACATTGTATAAATGCTAAGCGCTATATTCTGAAGAACTCACCACAAAAATGATGGCAGGGGTGATGACTTTTGCAGTGCTTTTTCATTTGTAGTATTTGTAGTTTGATAGTATTCAGTGACCACTTCATTAGATATGCTTGTTCAGCTGTTCATGAATGCAAATACAGAGGCAGCCTCTTTAACTTCCCCTCCCAGCCAAATGCCAGCCAAGTTCCACCCAGGTTATCAGCCAGCCTCCAGCCACTGGGAGTCAAAACAATGATTTGTGTTGTTGTTTTTTGTGCTCAATTTCTGTACATTGAGGCATTTTCCTTGCTAACCAATATTTTCATTTATATATCCTATAAAATATAACTTTAAGGGTTACATATCTATCATATAATTGGAGGTAATCTCATGACAACAATTAAGGTGGGCAGGTCGGAGCACTTTCCTGTCATGGAACAGCAAAGACTCTGCCAAGGAAACTGGGGAAAATTTAAGTGGCTCAATCAAATGGCAGCAACTCAATGCATTTAGGCATGTAGACATGGTCAAGTCAACCTGATGAAGCTCAAAACGAGGCATCAGAATGGAGAAGAAACGTGATTTAAGTGACTTTGAACATGGCGTTGTGGTTGCTTATTGGCAGGCTGATCTGTTTATTTTAGAAACTGATGATCTACCAGGATTTCCAAGCACAACCACCTCCAGGGTTACAGAGAATGGTCTTAAAATGGGTAAATATCCAGTTAGCTACAGTTCCCAAGGCAAAAATGGCTTGTTAATGCCAAAAGGTCAAAAAAGAATGGCCAGAGTGGTTTAAGATGAGAGAAATGCAGCAATAACTCTTTAAGCTGAAGATTGACTACACATTTTTTTTGCCAGATTTTACCCATGATTCCTAGCCGAGCAAAGTCTCCAACAAGTTGGGGACAGTTGGCATGGCTAGTGGATTCAAAAATCTATAAGTGTGTGAGGTGTGAAAACCCAACCTCGGTCCCAGTCAGTCAAATATGTTTGAATCTGGATCAGCATAGTGTGAACTTAGTAAAGACCCAACTGCAAACACGTGTTGCCAACAGCCTGCTCCTTCCCATCAGAAAACAACGGGGGGTAGTGGAAATCTCAAAACAAACTGTTGCTCTTGCAACAGTTTGCAGAAGAGTTTAATGCAGTCACAGTTGGTTTGACCAATCATGCAGTCTCATCAGTCATCAATCTCTGTCCCTCATCAGGCACAATTGTTAAGTGTGTGATCCTCAGTCTTTCAGATATCATACAAAGATCTGCTGAAACCAGTCTGTTGGTGTGAACTTCTGGTCTTTTCTAAATCTGTTAAAGGGATATGACAACATTTTTGTTTTTTGTTTCGTGTCTTGCCTCACTCTCGAGTCTTTGACAAGCAGATAGACACCATTCTTTGGACTGTGCATGCAGTAACAAGGAAGGGAAAGGCAGACCTAGCCCACCGCTAATTAGCTTAGCTGAAGCCCTTTTTTTCTTACCGTATTATTTTACCATATCAATTTTTAGACCAACATTAGGACTTTATGTAATATTTGAAAGAAATACATCAGAACAAAAGGCAGGGCGCATGCACAAACCACCACCAACATGCTTTGCTTTGTTGACCTACTTACAAGCACATCCGCAGTGGTTTCTGCATGCGCCCTGCCTTTTGTTCTGACGTATTTCTTTCAAAAATTACATAAAGTCCTAATCTTGGTCTAAAAATAGAAAACATAAAATATAATGGGAAAAAAAACGTGTCACAAGAAGCACACAGGACAGTTTAGAGTTGCTTAAATTTTTCTGATGACTGTAGGCAGAGGCAGGCTAACGCTACCCATCGACTCCCAGTGTTTGAGCTAAGCTAATCAGGAGTGGGCAAGCTCTGCCCGTCTTTCTTGTTACTGCAATCAGTCGAAAAAATGGTTTCTATCTGCTTGTCATGGATTTGGGAGTGAGGCAAGACACAAAAACAAAAAATGTTTGCATATCCCTTTAAGACTGCAAGTTAAGCAGTGTGTCACCCGACCCTTTATGATTGTACATGTTAAATCTTAAAGCAGATGGGTTACGGTAGCAGAGGACCACGCCTGGCGCCACTCCTGTCAGCTAACAACAGAAAACTGGGACTACAATTCGCTGGCTCACCAAACTTGGTCTAAGTCTCAATTTCAGCTGCAACATTTAGTTGATAGGATCAGACTTTGGCCTAAACAGCGTGAAAGAATTAATCCATCCTGCCTTGTATGAACAGTTCAAGCTGCTGGTGGTGATGTTATGGTGTGAGGGATATTTTCTTGCCACACTCAGGGCTTAATAGTACCAACTGAATACAGTTTTCACCGCCAAAGCACAACTGAGTATTGTATATGACTATGACCATCCCTTAATGATCAGTACGCTCATTCATTGATGGCTACTTCTGCAGGATTACACACCATGTCACAAGGCTCAAATCATCTCCAACTGGCCTCTTGAACATGATAATGAGTTCACTGTACTCCAGTGGCCTCCACAGTCACCAGATCTCAATCCAACAGAGCATCTTGGGAGTGCAGAGCAATAAGATTCACTTCATAAATGTGCAGCAGAACCGTGGGATGTTATCTCGTCAACATAGACCAAAGAGTGTTCCAAGCGACTTGTTGAATCTATAACACAAAGACTTCAGGCAGTTCTGAAGGAAAAGTGGCCCAACTGGTCCAAGCAAAGTGTACCTAATAAAGTGGCTGTGAGAGGATGTGCAGAGTATCTACCGCTGGGAAAATGGTTTTAGTTTCTCTTTTGAAGCTAGATGTCAACTCATCCTTTGTTTATCCTTTAAGGTACGTCTGAAGAGCCACAAATCTGTTGAGGAAGCCTGTAGACATCTCAATACTTTTGTGAAAAAGTTTTTCATCAATGACTGAGCCAGGAATCTTACAGTTGTAATATTTAAGGGGAATTAATAATCTTAAATAAGAAGTCAGTAATGGGAGTTAGAAATGAATGTTATTATTGAAGATACATGCTATATCAAAAGCCAGGAAGATCATTACTCTATCATGGTTAAAACTGCTTCCTCCTACTATACCTCAGTGGCATGAGAGAGTGAAGAAGGTAGATGCAATGAAGAAGATAACAGCACACCTTCATCTTAAGGTGGACATTTTCAGAACAAGATGGGCTCCCATAAGTGAATACTTAAATTTACCGATGTGAAACACTGTCAGACAGCGCTGTCTTGGGAGAACTGCCCAGGTGTATTTGTGATTTCTACCGAGGAATATCAGAAAAAATCCAATGAATCTTAGTTGTTTGCTGAACTGTTAACCCCTTAAAGCCTGTTATATCATATTTGATGCATATTTTTATAAAACATCTATCTACTCAATATGATCAACAAATTACTAAAAAATATCTGAATAAAATCTGCTAAATGATAAAAATGTCCTCAAGTGGATAATCAGTTGCCAAAAAAAACCTAATGTATAAAATGAGATAGAAGATTTTAGGCTTCAAAGGGTTAATGGTTTCATGCTAAGCTTATACAGTTCTTGCACAATCTTTCCCCTTTTGTATGTGTGTATGAAAAAAAATCTGATGTAAGCAAAAATATGTGTGAATACATATGAATGTTAATAATAAACTCTGTTAAAAACAAGAAGTCATTATGACAGTATGCTAACCTCTCCACAGACCCTGTCAGTCATGGTAGACAGTCAGGATGACTTTCATACAGAGGCAGACTCCAGCCTGGACCAGGTCGAGGCCACACTGGGGGATCATGTGACAGGAGGCGTGGTTCAGGGTTGGAGGCAGGTTCAAAAGAGACTGTGGGACATCCTCCCAGAAGGTAAGCATCCAGGTACAAAGATCTATTCACAAAATGATCCATTAAAGAATGTAATCAGATGTATTTCTTGACTTTGTAGACCACTCTGGTGTTGGCTCTGACCACGACAAGCTCCTGGCTCAGCTAGAGGGAGAACTGAAGGAGAGTCAGCAGCTCGTACAGCTACAACAGCAGCTTCTACAGGTGTGTGTGTGTGGTTTGAAAAGAAGCAGCTTTTTGCATGGCATAGCAAAAAATGATGCATGTCAAATATATCATTATGTATAGACAACCTTTAACAGTGTGTTTATGCATTTTTGAAAATTTCATGCACGTAATTATTTGAAAACTGAGGAGAAAAAACCTCCATTGTCAGAAATACCTGCCTACATGTGGCCATAACTGAGGGAAAAAGGCTGTCCAGTTCTTATCTCAAACAGTAATTCAACTCAGTAACTTCATGTTGTATCAGAGGGATGTTTGACAAGGAGCTATTGACTGACTTAAGAAAGTTGAGCAATAATGAAGAATCCAAACTTGTACCTCCTTGATCTTCAGGACAGCCTTGCTGCACCTGTCCCCTCTGAATTGACTGATTCGTACTTCTTGGAGGAGTGGGAGCGTCTTCAGCTGAACTGGGCGGAGTTCAACCATCAGAGGAAAACTTTTGAGAGGGAGAGACAGTCCTTCACTGACGCTGCCATCAGACTCAGCCATGAGGTGAAGAGGGATTTTAGAGTGGGGGAGTAAAACTGCTCCTTTAAATTAACAACTGGGTTTGAGAGTAAGTTTTTAATATTTTTGCACTGCACATTAAGGAGAAAACATATTTACCTTATTCCATCCCCCTTAGGTATCAAAATAAACTCTTGGGACTTTAAGAGCTTCAAATGAATTCCCTTATCAGAGTTGTCTGCATGAACACTTAAATGTCGATATTAAGGTCAGAAAATTACAGTTGAATTTGTTTACTTGTATTAATTGCATACTATGTCATTGTAAGTGCACTATAGTTCAGTGTTAATTTTGTCGACTAATTATTTTCGTCATAGTTTTCGTCAACAACCTTTTTTCCCCTGATGAAAACTAGACTAAAACTAAAAAAAAAGTGCACATGAACAAAAACTAAAACTAAATTAACTGACATTTTCATCAACAAATAAAAACTAGACTAAAATGTTTGACAGAGACTTAATCCAATCAGACCTAATTTCGTCATGTAGAAAGTAGAGACAAGTTAGGAATCACAGCTATTTTGGTTGTGTGGAAAGGTGGGATGAGTTAAGAGGGATATCCTTAGCTTCATGGTGGTGGGATCTAAGTGTAAAACATGACTTCAGAAATTCAAGGAAACATAAAAAATGTCTTACACTTTACACTTCATATTTTAGTCGACTAAATTTACAGTAGATTTCATCGACTAAAATGTTGTGAAATTTCATCAACTAAACCTAGACTAAAATTATAACAATTTAGATGACTAAATTATGACTAAAACTAATAGATATTTTAGGCAAAAGACTAAAACTTAAAGTAAATTAAAATGTGCTGTCAAAATTAACACTGCTATAGTTAGGCTACAGTAGCATGTTAACAGCTGGATACTACTCACCTTTGCATAAACTCTCACAGATGTATAACAAAAAGACACCACTGTACCTTTGGATGCAAAAACAGGAAACCAAACAGACAGTTCAGTGGACAAGTCATAAGTATTCTGCCCCTTGTGGTATGAAATATGTCACACTTTGACTCTAAAACCCCAATCACACTTGCAAAACACTCAAATTATCCAGTCATTACCCAGGCGAGCCGTGTGAGAACGCAAACAGCCGAGTTTTTCACCCTGACTTTACCCTTGTAATGTCCTCATGTCCCGCTAGTATCTTATCCTCGTAAAGTCTGAGTAGGCTCATGTCTAAACGCTGCAGCGAATCATCAGGGAAATTCACTGAGGTGAGTGACAACATCCTGTGTGACCAGCGCAAAACCGGAAAAAGGGAGATTTGACAGGATGGATCAAAACAACAGCTGTAGTGGGAGAACTTTATGATTGTAAGAGGATAACACAAACTCAAATGTGCCTCTGGACATTGAAAGTGTACATTAAACATCATCAAAGTTCTGTAGAGCATCTGCTCCATACCGATCAGGACCAGATCTCTTGCACATGCAAAGAGCTGCTGTTGGACACAGAGTTGAAACTCTGCAGCTCTCTTTCTCCAGTGTAATCATACGCACAGTGACGCTGCTTCATAATCACTTCTGTGTGCTACAGTGCTTCCCTCAGCGCTTTAATCGATGCTAATGATACATTTTTTAACAAATAAAACTGAAGTTAGCATATAAATTTTGATATGGATTGTTCGTCGGCTCTCGTATCATGAACACTGACTAATGCTGCATATATCTGATGTCGTGTGCTGCGTGTTGGTGACCTCCCTTCGTCACAGTCATCAAACAGACTCAACATACAAGCAGCATTTTCCAGTTTTCTATTGTCCAAATTTATTCAGCCTGTGTGAATTGTAATTTCCTGATTATTTCTGACAGGAGTGGCACCCAATGTGGTCCTCTACTGCTGTGGACCATCTACTTCAAAATTCAATGTGTTGTGCATTTAGACATGGACTTCTGCAAGACTTGGTTGTCAATCAATCAATCTTTATTTTCATAACAAGTGCTATCTCAAGGCACTTTACAATGGAGCAGGCTGAAGCCATACTCTTCAGTTTATAGATACACATATTTATATTTGTATATACACACACATACATCCAGAGATGTATCCATCCTGGCAGAGACAAAGGGACTTAAAATAAGAATTTATGATAGAGACAAACCCATGGATGCCCAGATCATAAATCTGTTCTCATCACATTTGTCTCTGTAACAAATGGTAATTTAGTTGCTGTTGCCTTTTCTATATCTCATATCTCATGATGTTCTTCTACTTCTTCTTTGTGTGACTGTGCTTATCATCTTCTTCTTTGTTTGTTTGTAACACTCACTTAATTTCAAGTGCTAACCTGAACCTTGTAAATTGAAGAGGTTTTCCAAACACTGTCCTGCAGATGATGCACAATAAATCATTATTAAGAAATGAATGGTGTATGCCCACTGAAACAGTAGGGGGTTCATATTTTGAAAAGGATGCAGATTGTGTTACAAACTTAAATAAATAAATTACACTTCTAAAACAGATGTAATTAGAGAAAAAAAGTCTGTAACCCTCTGTAGTTGAGGCAGATAAAGGTCTCAGTCACATTTGAGTAAAGTAATCCTGTTTCTATAAATCTCATAAGATTTTTTACATATATGTGTATATATATTTATATATATATAAACATATATATATATATATACACACACACACTGCCTGGCCAAAAAAGAAAGTCGCCACCAGGATTTAACTAAGCAAATAGGTACAAGCCTCCTATTGGATAATAACTTCATGGGCAATTCTCTTTCAGCTGGCAACAAGTTATTTAACCCCAGCCGATGTAATGAGTAGCTTCTCATTTCTTAAACAACCATGTCGAAAGACACATCCTGTGGTCGTGGAAAAGATGTTAGTCTGTTTAAGAAGGGTCAAATCATTGGCATGCATCAAGCAGAGAAAACATCTAAGGAGACTGCAGAAACTACTAAAATTGGGTTAAGAATTGTCCAATGCATTATTAAAAACTTGAAGGATAGTGGGGGACCATTGTCTTTGAGGGAGATGTGGTCGGAAAAAAATCCTGAATGATCATGATCGGTGATCACTTAAACGTTTGGCCAAATCAGATCAAAGAAAAACAAGAGAAGAACTCAGGGGTATGTTAAATAGTGAAAGTTAGAGCATTTCCACACGCATAATGCGAAGGGAACTCAAGGGATTGGGACTGAACAGCTGTGTAGCCTCAAGAAAAACACTAAACAGAAAGGCTTACTGGAAAAAAAGCTTCAGTTTTCTAGGGAGCATGAAGACTGGACTCTGGAGGACTGGAAGAAGGTCATGTGGTCTGATGAGTCCAGATTTACCCTGTTCCAGAGTGATGAGAGCATCAGGGTAAGAAGAGAGGCAAATGAAGTGATGCACCCATCATGCCTAGTGCCTACTGTACAACTGCTGCTGCCATATGATTAGCTGGTTAGCTATTTCCATTAACAGGCAGTAGAACAGATATATCTAATAAAGTGACCAGTGAGTGAATGAGTGTAGCTCCATTCTTTTTCTTTTCTTTGTTAAAAGAAAGCAATCACAGTTAAGCTGATTGTGGAGAGCATGAATTAGGGGAGCTCCAGCAGAAAAAGTCAGGAACCAGTGTCATGGTCATAAAGTAAAACTGGCATAGCACTGCAGCTCTAACTGAACTGAATCTATGAGTCAAGATCATAAAATGTATTACTTTGTGCTCATTTGATTATCAAATCAAGAGACTGGTGAAAACTGCTTCCCAATGTCAGTGTGGATTTATAAATTCTATCATTTTGCCATTTGAAACACGGTCCATAACTTCACTGACATCAAGACAGTAACATTAAAAGTCAGCTGATTGAAAGGTATTTCCTCCTTAATAAAATCTCATCTAATTAACTGTACTATTACTCACACTCTCCCACCCTTGATTAATGTTGTGTCTGCAGAGACGTGATTTTGAGAATCAGAAGGCCTCCCTCCTGAAGCAGCAGTATCTGTGTGACTCGCCTGTCTTCAAAAGAGTGCAAAGCAACAGCAGGAGAGAGTCCTCTCTGGGTGAGTATGCAGATGTACACGAACACTGCGTGCTTGTTGTAGTTAAAAAATAACTAATATCAAATCCATGGTGTGCACATGACAGCAGATATCTCAGGTTTGGGGCCCACCAGTGTTTCAGGTTGTCTTCCACTTTCTCCCTCGTCCTCTGAGTCCAGGGCCACGGGAATAAACGAGGGAGCAGTCAGAGTTCAGAGCCCGAGCACTCCTGAGCTCTACTCTGCCCTCAATCTGTCAGACAACAGCAGGTCAGTCAAATCTGCTCTGATAAGAAACAGAGGCACGCTCAAAGAGAGGAAATAATGATAAGTGTTTTATTTATCCTGTTAGGTGATATTTGCCCTTAGCAAAAAGTAGTATATTTACAGTTCATTTTATTAAGTATGCTTGAGTATAAGTATAGCAAGTATACTACAGATCATGTACTTGTAGCGTACTAGAAAGTATACTAATTTAATACTCCTTCAGGCTAATGGAACATAGAAAAGTATAATTTATATAAGTATGCTTTAAGTTTATTTAAAAGTACACTTTAAGTATACTTTATAAGGTTATTTTGTTTACAAAAGTACACTTTCAAGTATACAACAAATACACTTATCTATATACTACTAGTGTACTAGTTATATACTTCTAGTTCACATTTTAGTTTACTGAAGTATAAATTATGTATACTTTTATGAAATTACTTACTTTTATGATACTTACTTTAAGTACACCTTGTAAGTATGTTTAGCATATACTCTTAGCATATTACTTTTATACTTGAAATATACTTTAAGTATTCTTAAAGTTAATTCATACTAGACTGCAATGTATTAAACCAACGTGTTCACATCAAATTTCTGCTTTTTGTCCATGTGCCAAACTATGTTGTGTTTTAGTTGAGGTACTTACTAAATCAGACAGGCTTGTATGTAAAGATTCACAGATCAATGTACAAAGTACTTTCACATATGAGGTTATAAAGCAAATTGTTAATGCTGTCTGGCCTGATATGATTAAAACAAAATGTGTTCTTGTTGAAACAGATGACGCTGTGTACACAACACCATTTGCAAACCCTTATGAAAGGGACTAACTTGATCAGTAAAGTCAAGTCAAATGTTTCACTGTTTATGTTTTTAAGGTACATAAAGAAAATGCAATTGAGCACACATACTATTGTAAACTTTTAAACTCCAGCACTATATGATCCTGAGCATGTAAGTTTACAACAGGGTAATATCTCAACGCAAATGTGTGTAGTGAAAAACATTTTTATTCTGCTAAGTTAAATGTAAGCACAATGACTTGACCTTATTCTGTACTTGGATCAAGATATACTAACTATTAGTACTTTGTGGCAGAGAGAAGAAAAAAGTATACTAAAGTACAAGTATAAGTTTTAATATTAAAGTATATGTGTAAGTCTTAGTATTAATGTACTTAGTCTTAGACTTTTTTTTATACTTTTCAGTAAAAGCCAAGTATAGTTCACTATACTTTTCTTAACTCTATAAATATAGTATATAAAAGACAACTTCAAGTATACTGCTTCAGTTTTAGTATAAAATAAGTATACTCATAGTACATTTGAATAAACTACTTTTCGCTAAGAGGGGCACTGTGAAAAATTTATGAGTGGGTTTTAAGGCAAAACCCTGAGCTCCGTTTTTTCTTTGGTTGTTATCTGTACGATACAGACAATTCCAGAAGAGCTGGAATGTTGTGTAGAATTAAGGTCAGGTCATGCAAAAGCTTACAGATCCTCTCAAACCTGCACCTGTAGCCCCCTGTTTGCGGTTTGTTCATGCAAATAACTAATCATCGATTCACATGACAAACTAGAAAGCACTCGGAGAGTGCAGACCTCCGCCAAGCACCACAGTTCCCCCTATTTGTCATTTGCACCATAAATATTAGTCCCACATTTATTTTGACTACATTTCTAGATTCCTTGACCATGAAAACATACCATTGGCAACTGAATCCATAATGATATCAACATTAGTTCAGCAATTATTCACGAAAATTGAATTTTCCTTAATGGCGGTTTTCATCTGGATCTAGTTCCACAGCTTTTGAAGATACAGCAAATCCATTGGCACCTTCCAAATTCCACAATGCCTTGGCTATATAATGGTGTTTGTTGCGTGTTTATAGCTTCATTTGTTCTCTTCCTATGATGAAAATTCCAAAGGTCCCCTATTCTTTCAGATTCTTGATCATAGTATCCAGAATTATTCCTTTATCCGGATCAGTCTTTGATATACTGTAGAGCGTGTTAGGAACTTGTCCTGTATTTTTTTTCCCAAGTGCCCTGACCATTATTTGTGGAGTTATATGCACAAATGTCGAAAATGGCCAATGTTAAAGAATCCTTTAAAAAAATTTCTGGATCCAGACGGAGATCCAGATCGCTTCCAAAATCTAATCACTTGTTTCTTATCCCAATCCGGAGATTCCCTGAAAATTTCATCAATATCCGTCCATAACTTTTTGAGTAATGTTGCTAACTAACTAACAGACAGACAGACAAACAAACCCTCACAAAAACATAACCTCCTTGGCGGAGGTAACTAGAAAAGCACTCAGAGAGCAAATACCTCCGCCAAGATTCAATTCTGGATCACCACGTGCTCCGATATGACGGCCGCATCTCCACTCATGTCTGTCCATGTGAAGAATTCCTCCACTGGCAATGCAAGGGAAGCTGGGTAATGTAGTGACAGAGGCTTGAAAAACGTTTACGTGAGTTTGCAAATAAACTACAATTCCCATAATGATGTAAAGGGGGCAGAACTCTCACAGCAGCCAAGAAGAATAATGGGATTTGCAATTATAAAATTAAGTGTCTTTTTGTGACATCAATCTGGATCAGATCCAGATTAAATTTACCTTGATGATAGAGTTATATTATATACATTATTGTGTAAATTTTTAAGCGAATCCATCAAGTGATGTCAGAGGTATGATTTTTTTCATATATGGGCCAGTGTTAAGTTAAGGAATTTTTCGCAAATTTTAGGAATTTTTTGCATCCAGAAAAATATGCGGATCACCACCAAAATGTAATGGCTTCTTCCTTGGACCAAACCACATCTCTGGTAAAATTTTCATGTAAATCCATCCAGTAGTTTTTGTGTAATCTTGCAAACAGACAAACAAACAAACAGACAGACCCTGCCGAAAACATAATCTCCTTGGCAGAGATAATAATCAATGCATTTGGGTATGTAGACATGGTGACACAACCTGCTTAAGTTCAGCCAAGCATCAGAACAGGGAAGAAAGATGATTTAAAAACAGCTTTTCAGCATATTGCCATATGGTCAGATTTTCACAAAAACGTCATGCAAAATGATGACTTTTTGGTCTGTTTAATTGGGGAAAAATATGCCAAAACATGACTTTTGGGGTTACTTACAGGCAGGAAAACATGATGGTGCATGACTTTTGGTCATTTTTCACTTTTGTGACTTTGCTGGTATTTTCATGCACAATCATCTCAAGGGTTCACAGATAATGGTCCAAAGAGATTTTTTGTCTTTTCTTGCCCCTGTCCCAACTGTTTTTGGAATATGTTGCAGGCATCAAATTCAGACTGTATGTTTTTCCAAGAAACACAAAGCTTATCAGTCTAACATCAAATTTCTTTGTTTTTTTATATTCTAGCATTATATTTTATTGTAATTTGCATCTTTTGGAAGAGGGTTTTTGCACAAAGCCTGCTGGATTTTGTCTGGACTCCATTTTTACTGCTTTTACCTCCCCTTTTCTCATTTTTCCCAGATCCAGAGGTGCTGGTCATCACTCTGAGATGTGGAACGTTAGAGCAGAGAGGCTAGTCCATACACCACAGGCTCCTCACTTGGACTGGTCATTTTAATGGTTTTCTTATGGCTTTAACTTAAATCTGTACCTGAGCCTGAATCTTAACTGTACATAAACCTGTTTAATACCAATAAATAAAGATGTTTTTATTGTATTCTTTTTGGTTTTTGTAATATTAGGTGAACACTATTCACACTTGCAACATACACAGCAGTACATGGTGCCACTGAAAGCCTGATAATTAGCCCACTTATTGGTTAAAACTACTCAAAAAACTATGTTGGCTTTACAGTAAACTACAGTGAGATCTTTAAAGCAAGGAACACACATAAAGATTATCGGGCTGTTTTTGTCCTGAGTTTCCCTTCTCGACCAAGGACAACAAACACCAGATTATTTTATGTCTTATAAGATTATCCTATAAGATTATCTTGTGGTCTGAGGTGTGTTAAGAGTTAATATTAAACTAGTTAAATATTTACAACCAAAAATCTTCATGTGTGTGGGGAAAGCTGACGACTCCCGAGTCATGACTCTGTGAATTTTGATGTGGAACAGAATGTAGCCAATCAAGAAGCGAGCTGACTGAGCAACAAGGAAGCAGGCATAAATAAAAACAAGCATGGCCGACCTGAAACATAAAGTTTGGTAGACCTCAGAAATGGAGGATCAGCTCACGTGTTCACGTAGTCTCCAGGATTTTTCCAGTCTTTTCTTTGTTTTAGATTTTTCCATCAAAAATAATCCCAAAGCACCATCATTCCCTCTTCTCGTATGTCCTCTTCCATGTTGTGAGTTGTGTTTTCCGGGTGTTGCTTTGTTTCTTCTTTGTTTTTGTTAGATCACGTTTGATCATGTGAAATTTCTGGCTTGGGGGACTAAATTCTAGTTCGGTGGTGGGACAGAATCATTATGTGTGTGCTGTGCTGTGTTGAGGTGCTCGGAGCACACCACACACAGCACGATCAAAACTGTTCAATGCCTGATTTTTTATCTTCATGTGTTGGGTCTCTAAAGCCGCCTACACACCGAACGTGACTTTGCGACCTGGGCAACCACTCTCCATGTCAAGTCAATGTACAGCCGCGATGGGGTGGGGCTAACCCTCCTGCGATGTGACGGACGCGCTCATCGCTTGGTCGCCAAGTTGAAAGTTTGAACTCTTCAGGTGATATCGCATGTGGCTGTGTGGCAACAGCCAATCAGCATTGTGTTGGTGTGTGACAACACCCGTGACTGACTGTTTTTATTCCGGTTCAGAGTGACAATCCACGTCCGTGTGGGAACATTAGTTAGTGAGTACATTAGTTCCGCCTAGACAGGACTGCAGGGAACTCACAGACGGTGCTGCTGCAGGACCATCAGCTGCAACGTTTTGTGGTTGGTAGGTGAGTAAAAAGGATACAGTTGGAATAATGTCAGCTTATACATCCTATATTATACGATATATGATCGCGGTGAAACTCGAGCGGACGTGACATCACTGAGCAACGGTGATCAAAATGAGGTTAAATGGACAGGCGACGCTACTTGGGTGGGCGACGCAATTTCAGTCACAAAATCGCGTTTGGTGTGAACGCAGCTGAACAGATCAAAAATCTCTTTACGTTTAGAAAATCCTTATGTGTGCAGCCCGCTTTACAGTCTAACATGTCCTCCACACAGCCCTTTTGTTAAGTGAAAAAGTCTGCTGTATGTGTTCGCACATGCAGCTCACCCAGGTAATGCCAAGATAATTTCAGGGTTTTTTCTGTAAGTGAATAGGTTAATAGTCATTACTGTTGAGCACAAACCCTCGAAGGTTTCACCACTGGAGCACATGTAGTACCTACAACAGAATCTGTTGTCATTGTTTTATTTAATGAAAACAAATACAAGCCAAGAAATGTGTTTGTGCACAAAATGGCCATCCCTAGAATTATAAAATTCTTGGTCATTAATTCTTTGTTGTGTCTCTGAAGGGTTGAAGGATAAGTATTTAACCATCCATGTGTCAATCTTTCAAATCATCTAAATATCAATACATCAATATATCCGTCAAAATATCTACCTATTTATTAATATTTGACAGTCAATGTGGGCAGCACGATGGCACAGATGGTAGTGCACATGCCTCACAGCAAAAGGTTGCTGGTTCAATCCTGCGTCCCTGTGTGTGGAGTTTGCATTTTCTTCCCGTGCATGCATGGTCTCGCTCTGGCTTCCTCCCACAGACCAAAAACATGTTCATTAGTTAATCTGTGACTGTAAATTGCTCGTAGGTATGAGTGTGAGCTTAAATGGTTGTTTGTCTGTATATGTGGTCCTGTGATTGGCTGGCAACCAGTTCATGTGACCCTGAAAGGGATAAGTAGTATAGGTAAGGGATGAATTGATGTCAGTGTCTGTCTATTTACATCTATCCATCTTAAGCTATATGTCTATTTGTCTGCCCATCTGTCTCTTAGGCAATGAAGGGCCATGCAGCAGATTTCACAACTTTTAGAAATGTATTGGTTTAAACTTCATTATGGTACTTTGGTTCTTTAAATTACTGTATTTTCTATTATCTATTTATTTAGTCAGATACAGTTTACTTATATAAAACTTACTCAGTGTATAAACATATTCCTTCAGATATCTTTGAGTATCTAATTCCATATATATTAGAGAAAATTACTTATGATTTTTTTATTTTGTGAAATTGTAACATAAACCACACTATTTACTTTTTATGCCCGCTGTCAGGAACAGAAACTATAAATGACCACATACTGTTAGAAGAGTGCAAACATGAAACTTTATAAGGTCAGCGCAGTCATCACTGAGTAAACTGAGGAGGAGACTCACCTGCACGCGGAGGGCATGCCCTCCTGTGATTGGTCGTCGGAACGAGGAGGCGTCTGCCCTTCTTCAACACTTGTACTCAATTACCAATCAGACGTTTGAGACGGACTGCGGCGCCGTGTCTCTGTTTCTTTGTGTCGGTTTAGAATCAAACGCGGAATCTTTTCTGAGGGGAAATCCGATCTCTAATCAGAGAATCATCTAGAATGAACGGCATGGTGTTGGGACTTTTTCGTGACTTGTCGTGCTTCATGGAGTCGGACAACAAAAGTTTCCAGCCGTGGAGGGACTACATCGGACTTTCGGACACCATGAAGGAGATCCTGGGACGCAGTAACTCCTCTGAAGCCGCGCTGCCTCCCCCTAAAGATCCAACCGCAGGGGCTGAAGCTCTGTGCGACGCGCTGCTCTCGGTGCGCATCAACGCTCCTCACCAAAGCGCAGCCCTCGGAGCAGAATCCGCGACAGGTGTCCACGGTATTCCTGCAACAAAGGGCTCTGCTGCGCACAGGCGTCCTCTTGATGGGCTGTGGTACACCTCGGGATCCCTTGGAGCTGAAGCACCGGACACTCGGGATTTTAACCCGGTTCCAAAAGGGACGGGCTGCCGTGGGGCGAAGGAGCGTAAGAAGTCCTCTCGCTCTGCGCACCCTCCGTCAGCCGAGCGCATGTTCTGCAGCTTCTGCAAGCACAACGGGGAGTCTGAGCTGATTTACGGGTCACACTGGCTGAAGAACCAGGCTGGAGATGTGGTGTGTCCCTACCTATTTCAGTATGTGTGCCCTCTGTGTGGAGCAACAGGAGCCAAAGCTCACACCAAGCGCTTCTGCCCCAAAGTGGACAGTGCCTACAGTTCCGTGTACGTCAAGTCCAGACGCTGAACGAGCAGCAGGATACTTCTAGACACTGAGGAAGAATCCTTCAGGGACATTTAGTTTTTATTTTAAGTATTACGCCTGTGTTTTGGTTTTCATTTGCATGCCTAGGCACGTTTGCTGTGTGGAGTGTGTTGCTCTGATTGAAGACTTCTCTCAGCTGTGTCTTCATCCTGCTCTCTGCTGTTTGGATTTAAAGAGTTCCTTCTACAACGACTGCCAGATGTTCAGTTTGGGAGAAGATAAGTATAGAGAATAATGTTTGTTTGTTTTATATAGCCTATTTTAACACGTGGTCCTCCGATGTCCACCGTCATACCTCCTGTCCATGCATTTAAGGATATTAACACTATTAACCCTTTATTAGACAGTTATCACAGCATATGTCACATCATATGACCATGTCAGCATTTATCTTTTTAAATAATATGAGTGATGAAAAATGTTCTTGTTCTTGTGTGTGAATACCAGTTCTTTGGGTATGACACTTTGTTTTGAAAACTGTGCATGAGGCACTTCTGAATGCCAATGATGCTTGTATTTGTAAAACAAAAACAATGAAGCTTGTCTAAATTTGTCTTAAAAACAACTGTGTGAATGGTTTTGATTTTCATAAATGATGACTGTTGATAATGAATCTTATAGGAAGTCTTAATTTCTCTCCACCCTCTGTCATTATCAGACTAAATTGAGGTAGAACAAGTTTCAATACTGGGAAAAACACCCACATCAGAGGGCAGTTTGTAGTCTTTTGGAGGCCCCGAGCAAAGAGCAATGCAAGGCCCATTCCTATGTCTATCAAGATCTATTTGGGAATGCTGGACAAGTTTGTCTAAAAACTGTGATTAGTTGCTTTTACTCACTCTATAAAGAGGTAATTGACTGTTTTAGTGGTTCTCAAAGTGGGGTCCATGGGAAGGCAAGTCAAAAACAAAGTGCATATTTGTGCACTCAACATCATTCCTCCCCAGATTCTATTCATTATAGGTATTAATTTAATATTAGATTGATCTCTCTATCTATGGTTGTACTGATTATACATCCATAGTAACTGTCTTTACAACCATATAGTCATGAGGACCCTCTTGAAAATGAGATGCCTAAGATTACCTTTTAATAAATTTAAATGCAAAAAATATGGTGCAATACAAACAAAGATTGATTGAATTTATAATCAGCAGAGACAAATGTGATTTTTTTCTCTTTGTCTCTGTCTGGATGGATTCATCTCTGGATCTATGTATGTGTATATACAAATATATTTGTATTTATGCATATATGTGTATCTTTAAAACCAAGAGATTGTCTTGAGCATGCTCTATTGTTAAATACAAATAACACAAACATACTTTATTTAAAGTACTTTTTTCTCGTAGACACTATGATGAATGATGTGTTGCCTTGATGAAAAATGCTAACAGTCACCTATCAAGGTACTCAAGTGCCTCTGCTGTTTCTTTACATCATGTCTCCTGTTAGAGTCTCATAGTAGTTCCTCTACAGTATATAAAAAAGGTAGGTATGTTGTTTTCAAGCTTTACTTTTTCTGTTTCCTGTAGCTCTAAAGGCATCGACTTTAGTCCGTTTACATCTGAGATTGTCCCACCAATAAGAGCTTGCAGTGCACTCATTGGTCAATATAGCTGACGTTAGAGAAGAAGACGTAAAAGGCAGGACAAAAATCCAGCATAAGACTTTCACAAAGTCACAAGGAGTCCTAGATGGGTTTGTTGTCGTTGTTAACTATGATACACTAAACGAGATGAGAAGTCTAATTTTCATGGCTGATGGGTCCTGAATCCCTACATTTATTGGGTCGGACCATAATCATGCATGACTCATGTGGTCCGACCTCATCATAAGACGAAGGTGACCAGAAGCTACTGTACCACTACAACTTCTGCCACCAGGGGTGCTGTATAAAAGGGGAAAGGTGGATCAAGGCTATGGACCCCTAAAAATATAAAATGAGTCTTTTTTTCATAAATCATACACCTATCCTTACAAGCAAAGACTTTTTTCTCACACCATACTAGTAAAAGCACCTGGTTCTTCTCCTCTGGCTTTAATTTTAGAAAGGCATCATTAGGGTAAAAATTTTAAACCTTAATCAATTTTGAAACTGAGAAACCCCAAACATGAAGACAAATGACACAATGGTGTGGTACAAAAAGATAAACAGGGCACACCACAGCCCAACCAACACGCTCACCAACAACCAGGGTCTCTACTCTCACAGCTTGTTCTCTCGTGATTAGATGAGACCGTAAAAGTCTCACTTTCTGGTGTGTTTGATGGTTAACATCATGTCTTTAAAACATCATGTCTTAAATCTCAAATAATTTTGAAACTGAGAAACACCAACCATAAAGACAAATGACTGATTCAAAAAGCTTTTTTGTAGTGTCTAGTGTGCGACAAAAAGATAAACAGGGCACACCACAGCCCAACTAACTCACTCACCAACAACCAGGGCCTCTCCTCTCACAGCTTGTACTTGCATGATCAAATTAATACTTAAAGGTCTTATTTCCTGGAGTGTTTGACTGTTAACATCACATCTTGAGTATTTATCAAGCAGAGAATCAGTGGCGGCTCGTGCGGTTTTCTCCAGGGGGGGCTGTAACTCCAAAATAGACATATACCAAAAACAGGGTTTCTGTGGGTTTTAACAAATTTAAGGCTTTTAAAGACCTTTCTAAGACACTTATGAATTAAATTTAAGATCTACACAAAGTCAGAAAAAGTAGGCTATGGAAAATTGCAGTCACAGAATTGCTTTCAAACTAATCAAATTTGTTGCCACAGAACAGCCCAAAAACAATCAAGAACAAATGTATTATATCCAATGGAGTCAGTGAGTGTGTGTCAGGGTTATTATACTTTTTAAAATTTAATTAGTTTTTATTTTGATTTAGTTTTTCAGATATGTTTTTGTTTTTGTTTTAATTTAGTTCTAATAAGTTTAACAAGTAATTTAAAAAGGGGGGGGGGGCAACAAAGGAAGCTGTAAATTTACATACATAATTTAATCCCACTTTACAAAATAGGGACAGATTTGAGACTTTTTAAAGCCTAAAATTGAGTTTATCAAATTTATTAGCCTGCAAAATCTTTTGCATGGCCTATGATAGTGTCACAAACCTAAAAATGAATGCACCAATTTAATACAATATGGATTCTACTAAATCTATCAGATCTACTATCAGATCTACTAAAGGTTTGCGTGTGTAAAGTAAACCCTCTAATACATCGTGGAGGAGGTCATTTAACCTGTTTAAAAAAGCCAAAAGCGTAAAACTGAGTGTATTGTCACCCACTGTCTTTGGACTACTGATTAATTATGATGTTCTGCTGATCAGGTCCGAGCTCTTTCACCTGCAGCTTCTGCTGATATGTTCTCCTGAGCCAACTACGTCAGACGCATTGTAGCTCTGTGTCTGTTTGTGACCAATCTGATTATGAATGTGCTTACGCTATGCAAATTAGGAACGCTTGGGCGCTGGTTCCTAGCGCCCCTTAAGGTTTTTTTTATTTGGCTAGGATAAGCTAACTTTTTGATGCAAAACTGTGATCTGAGCATGCGCGAGAGCACAGACGATCTGATTCCGACCCGAGGCTGGCGGAGAGATCGCTAATGGACTGAGATACACGTTTAATGGAATGATTAATATAAGGGCGGGATTTCCTTATTTTGATAATAATTTGCAGGTAGACAGCAGACATCTCTTTTGGCTCACGCAGCCTCACGCAGCTCAGGCGGGGCTTTGCCAACAGTTCCCTAAGATACCGGCCACCACTGAGCTTAAGTGAAGTCCAGCTGTGGTAAATTTATTTGACTGGACTTGATTTGGAGAGGCACATACACAACATTGCCAAAAGTATTCACTCACCTGCCTTGAGTCACATATGAACTTAAAGGTGCAGTGTGTAGAATTTGGCATTTGAGCGACATCTATCGTTCAGATTCTAGAATGAGCCCAACCGTAACCAAAACGTCGCATCGCTGAGCAACGGAAGCCTGTGAAGACCAAAAGGGATCGTGAACACGGCATCATTTACTAAAGTGACAAGGTTTGTAACCATTATTTTCATAGATTTAGGTCAGTTGTTGTCATCTCTCCTCTTCTTCGCCTGCATTCCAGGTAGATTTCAGAACCGGCGGACGGATTCGCGTTTCGTTCTTTTAGTCCCTTAAATCCACCCGTAGACAACATGGCAGATCGTTATGCCTACATGAACGTGGCCTGCGGTAATGTAAATTTTTTGAAGCTTTTTCTAACTAAATAAAAATAAAACGTTTTATGGGGATGATTGTACTCCTATTTTGACGAACTTTACATACAAATAGAAACATTATATCCTATATTCACTGTTTCTGTTCGGCGAAATGCTGCCAAATTCTACACACTGTACCTTTAAGTGACATCCCATTCCTAATCCATAAGGTTCAATACGATGTCGGTCCACCCTTTGCAGCTATAACAGCTTCAACTCTTCTGGGAAGGCTGTCCACAAGGTTTAGGAGTGTGTTTATGGGAATTTTTGACCATTCTTCCAGAAGCGCATTTGTGAGGTCACACACTGATGTTGGACGAGAAGGCCTGGCTCTCAGTCTCCGCTCTAATTCATCCCAAAGGTGTTCTATCGGGTTGAGGTCAGGACTCTGTGCAGGCCTGTCAAGTTCATCCACACCAGACTCTGTCATCCATGTCTTTATGGACCTTGCTTTGTGCACTGGTGCACAGTCATGTTGGAAGAGGAAGGGGCCAGCTCCAAACTGTTCCCACAATGTTGGGAGCATGGAATTGTCCAAAATGTCTTGGTATGCTGCCTAGAAGCTATGTCAACATGTCATCGAGTTTTCTTTCTGGTGAAGAGGTACATTATTTCAAACAAACTGCAAACTGCATTGAATCAGTAGTGTTAGCATGTATATGTAATTTCTCCTCGAGCAATAGTGAATACAATAGTGATAGTGAATAATGTCTGCTGGCTTTGAGCAAAAACACATTTAGCCTTAGTCAGTAGTGTTACGTAGGGCTTTAAGTCCCTCTCGGCTGTTCATAGTTTTTATAGACCAGAAGGACATGGAAGCCTCTATAGGACTTACTGTTCTATGTAAAAACAGATAAGAAATTCTTCGTTCAGGAGGACAAGTCAGATTGTTGGCAGAGACAATTTGACACAAATGAGGACATATTTATGGATGTAGACATTGTTTTTGGCTCATAAATTACTTAAAACGCTACATTATGTCCCTTTAAATTGTATTTGACCTCGCAATATTACAAGCTTAAAAAGTCGAGGTCCTAGTTATTTATGAGATGTTTGAAGGGGCTTGAATCTTGCTGTTGGGGCCAGGTGTCCTCTTCAGGGCACTTTTTTATCTTTAAAATTGATTTTTTTTTGGTGCTGTTTTATTCACACTTGGTCCCTTATTGACATTTAAAATACACATTTTCATCACTTAAAAGTTAGTTTAAAACATATGCCTCACATTTGATTCCCAGAACGACCTTATCTTGAGGCCCTTAAAGCACTGTGCCCTCTGCAATTACCAACTCTTGTTTAATGGTGAAACTGCACATGCCAGAATCTTAAAACTACAGAATAACGCTCAGATAAGTGACATTAATAACATCTGGCTTTATTTCATAGGAACCGTAAAAACTACAGCATTAAAAGAACATGCCATGAGCCAGTGGTGGAGATTAAAAATGATTTAGAGAGACATATTTGAATGTTTGAACAGTGTTGCATGTGGATTTTTCTTTGGCGGGATGCTGGAACAAATCCTCAACGTGCTGAACTTCTTGAGTTTTTGTTGTTGCGGCGCAGATTCTCCAGCTCTCTGTGTGCCGCCATCACCTTTCGACTGTAGAGGAAAATAACCAGAGGACAAAAACATCAGTTCAACAATGTTTTCACCTAAAAATGAGGATAAATGACGGCAGGCTAAGAAGAAAGTACACTTTCAGATGGGGGCCCAGATTAGGGCTGGAAAAAAGGTAAAGTTTTAAAAATATACTAATATATAAAGATATAAGGGAAGACAGTATTGTTCTGACTTACGATGCTTATTTTGCCTTAAAATAAGGTACTTTTTTCCCCTGACTTCTGACTTTACTGAACATGATGGGCATAATGCTCAATAAAAAAGATGTTTACCAGACAAAACCATTAACAATATTATGCTTATTAGCCTCAAGGTGATATAATGTTATGGAAATGTAAAATGCGAAGGCTAAATAAGCAATAATTTTATTTTATTTTTTTATCAAATTGAAATTATACTGATATTTGTAAATACCCCAGCAAAAAGACAACAGATCTCAGGAATACACAATGTGGTTGGATGCTCAATTATTGCAAAATCAAAATCACTTTTATTTTTATTAGGTTAAAGCCCGCCATAATAAACACAACAATACCTCTGATAAAATACGATCACATGAAAGTCTTGAGCGCAAGTCTCTTAATACTAAAACTTAATGACTGTTTTAAAAATCAAGCAGTTACCAAATCAGCCAAAATATACATATAAAGTGATAATAGTAAGTAAAAGTAAGTCATTGACCCTCTGCTAAGCCCCTCCCACAAATGACTACTGTCTAATCCTACGTTAGCAACCATAACTATGCACGAGTGGCTTATAAAGCTTTCAGCAGAAAATATGCCAAAGCTGTTTGCATACGGGACTAGCAAGTCCAACAGGAGATATCAGATAAGTTTGGAGTATGATGTTGATTTTTTTGTCTTCCCCAAAACACAAGAAGAAAGATGCCGGGTGTGGCTAAAACACAAGAACACGGACATTTGTTCTAAAGTCAGGTGCTAAATAACGTTAGCTAACCATAGCTTTGTGTGTTAGGTAAGATAAAGTAAGCAAACAAAGATGCCTCAATAGTAGGTTAATTCTGTTAAACCATGAGCCACTGGGTAATATTTGAGCAAAAGTAATACTAGTAACAGACAGAGACAAGTTTTGACATACTGATATCTTATAGCATTTTGTGAACGGACACCCTAGAAATGGGCAAATACAATGATAATGAAAGCTAACTTAACATTAATTTCAGTTTAAACATATATCTACTTACCCTGCTGTACAAGAACATTGTTGTTCTTGTATGTGATTGTTTTTAACGTGAAGTGTCAACAGATGGGGTGCTTGACGCTTGCATTGACATCTGTGAGCTAACCTCTCTATTTTAATGTCCTCTACGTTTCAACTCCAACAACGTTTGATTTGGTGAATGTATCTCTCAGAAACATACTGGAGACCTTTCTTTTTGCTTCTTTCTGATATCTCTGAAGAATTTGTCCAGAAATTTGCAGATATTTCCTTATGAACATCGCTCACTGGTATCACTAAAAACTCCCTATTTCTCATTCTAGGAAGGAAAGTTTGACAGGTGTAGCAACAGTAACCAAGAGGGGTGAGGCTTAGTGAAAGGTCAGTGACATGTTACAAATTTAAGCTATTTTCAATCATTTAATCATGACCGTCTTCTTCAAAATGTAATAAAAAAACTTTCATGATTGTGAGAAGTAAAAATTGTTGTTAAAAATGAAACTTGATTTATTTCCAAGCCCTAGATTATGAGAAACTCTGTTACCAAAATGCAGACAAACTACAGCATACCATACAATACCATATACACCAATCAGGTATAACAATAACACCACCTGCTTAATATTGCATTGGTCCACCTTTTGCTCCTTCACAACAAACTGCAATGACACCATTCTATCAGAAACAATATTAACTTCTTTTAGCAATCTGAGCAACAGTCGCTCGTCTGTTGGATCGGGCCAGTCTTCTCTCCCCACGTGCAATCAAGTGGCCTTGGCGACCCTGTCGCTGCTTCACCACTGTTCCCTCCTTAGTCCATTTTTGATAGGAGCAGACTGGGAACCCCCCACAAGAGCTGCAGTTTTGGAGATGCTCTGACCTTGTTGTCTACCCATCACACTTTAGCCCTTATCAACTCACTTAAATCCTCACGCAGTGTTCACTTGCTGCCTAATATAACCCACTCACTAACAGGTGCCATATTGGCCATACAAATCCCCTATATTGGCTGAAGTATCAGCAGACTATATACCTTATTATATAATTAAATGTTTACATTAGAGAATCAGCAGTATCATTTGAGAGAATGAAATTATGTTTTTCTTGTTTTACATCTGTTTCTGACACAAATTGTCACAGTTCAAGAAACAGGTTAATATTAGTTAAGTGGAGACCGCACACTTTCACCTACAAAATATTGGTATTGGTGTCTGTATCAGGGATAATGAGCGTAGAAATTTTCAGACATTTTCAGGGAATGTTGGTCAGAAAAGGGCACAAGGTCAGAAAAGGGCCAAGGAACAAGCGTTTGTATTTTGGTGGTGATCTGAGTCCAGATGTGGTGCAGAAATGTCTAAAAGGATTTCTTTACAGCACTAGATAGAGCAGTTTTTCCACATTTCTGACAATAACTCACCTGACGTTGGATGTTGGAAATGCCTTGGTAAAGGTTTGTGCACTCGGGGGCACGTCTAGCTCTAAAGCATCTTTAAATTTTTTCCTGTCTCATTTTATCTTGATTTAAACTTCTAAAAACTTTTTAGAACAACTTAGCCTGTCATTATAATGTCTACAGCCCCTTAAACCAATTAAATATTAATGTTTCTTATATATACAGTCGATTTGAGATGATTTCTCTAAGTATGTTTCAGGCTGTTTGAGGCCTCTTGTCTAAAGTGTTATTTCAAACACTGTATTGTTAACTTTGACCGCTACACTCATCACAGTGTCCTTTAGGTGACTCTGGTTAAAGGTTCCAAGAAGTCTGAAGCTAATTAAAGGCGCCAAACAGTCTACAGCTGACAGAGCTGAATGCAGACTGCAGCCAATCATAGCTCAGGAGCGGGTAGGTAAAGTCAGAGCTGACCTATCATATTTGAGGTCAAAAGTTCGACTCAGTCAAGAAGGAGAGGGGCAGGATGAGGATGCTGAAGGATGATTGAACTGAAGAGAAAAGAGAGAATCAAAAGCATAAAGAGAAGACAAAGTGTTAACAGACTTCAGAGAGGAGAGTTCTCTGATGAGTCCACAGAGCAGATCTGAAGCATCTTCATGGCCTCCTGACAAAGTGAGAACATCCTCCCTCTCCATCAGCGCTTCTTCACTGGACGGGAAAAGCAAAACAAAATGGATTAGAAGAGGTTTTAGGCCTCTGACATAATCTGCATTTACGTTTCTCTTTCAAATATTACTCTTTTCCTTGTACCCTGATGTTTTTAAAAAGGAGTCCCATCCTTTAAAGGGATACACCACCATTTTTTTCTTTTCATGTCTTGCCTCACTCCAGAGTTCATGACAAGCAGGTAGACACCATTCTTTCGTCTGAGCGTGCAGTAACAAGGAAGAAGCGGACAAAGTTCACCCACTGCTAACTAGCTTAGCTCAAACACTGGGAGTCAATGAATATTGTTAGCCTTCCTCTGCCTACGGTCATCAGACAAACTCTTCTTGTTGCTGCTTCTTTATTATCTCTATTTTGTCTTTTGCTCTCCCTTTCTTGATATCTGAGAAGTAAATTTACCTCCCCAGTTGTGCCTTACATCAACCACAAACTATATTGTCCTGTTTGTATATTTCTATATTTGGTCTGTCTGTAACTACTAATTACTCTTTGATTCTATTTTATTTTCCTCTTCCTATTGTCTTTCTTTTATCACTGTTAATGTTCTATTTAAATTAACTTTATTTTATGTTATCTATTTTTAGACTAAGATTAGCACTTTATGGATATTCCTCTGCTTCCCCCCTCAGCTGTTTACTGGCACACATGCACTCTGCGGTTTAGTTTCATATGTATTTCTTTTGAAAATTACATAAAGTGCTAATCTTAATCTAAAATAGATAATGTAACATTACCCATCTCTTCCTTGTTACTGCACACACAGTCAAAAGAATGGTGTCTATCTGCTGGTCATGGACTCAGTAGTGAGGCATGACATGAAAAGAAAACAATGGTGGCGTATCCTTTTAAACCAGTGCTCCACCAACCATTTTCTCTGAATGCTGGATCATGAATTTATGAGAGTCAAGACTACTTTATTTGTCCCTTTGGACCTTTACCTTGGACAAAAGGTCAGTGTATAAAAATAAACACTGGACAATACGTTCATGGGCAAACTCAAGCAGAAACGAAACACATGAAAAACTTCAAAGTTACGAGGGCCGATTGATAAGTTGTGAGCCTTGTATTGAAGAAGATAAGCAGGGATGTCCTTTTTCAGCTCTACTATTCCCTGGCTATTTAAGGCTGTGTACCCGAAGACTGGTGTCATTTGGTCAGTTTATGTCGAAGAGGTAGCACTCTAAAGTTAACTAGGCAAGTGACTTTTGCAAAATGGACAAAATGCCCCTGTTCACAAGTCTGTCATTGCCATGGCTGCCACTAAAGATTGTGGCTTTGAATTGATTGAGCATCTGCCTTATTCGCCTGATCTCGCTCCATCAGACTTTCATCTATTTCCAAAACTGAAAAAGGCCATTTCCGGTACCCACTTTCGGTCAGATGATGACGTCATACATGCAGTGGAGAACTTTCTGAACGGTCAAGAAAAGGACTTCTTTAAAAGTGGCATTGAGGCCCTTAAACATCACTGGCAAAAGTGTATAGATACTGAAGGGGATTATGTTGGAAAATACTGCAATATGTCTGCCAAAAGTCAAACCCTTAAATATGAGGCTCATAACTTATCGATCAGCCCTCGTATGAAGCACTGATGATGTTTATCTCCACGTCCTTACATCAGTGAAATGGTGTTCAGCTGAGAGTCTGACACATAATCCAAACATCCTGGTCCAAACGGGTCTGAGGGGGTTCTGCTCAAAGACGGCTCAGGGTTCACAGCAGAAGGACTCGCATATGGTTCTTTATCTGGATCACGCTGTGTGACACCAAAGTAAATCAGACGTTTATTCAAGCGAACCTTGTGCGGAAATGTGTTTCATTTAACATCAAACTTTAGATGCAGGTATTATCAAAGATGGACTGAAAGCTAAATACAAAAGAATCCTGAAATGTTGGTTTAATACAGTGGTTCCCACTGGGGGGCGAGGCAAGGGACAATACTGCTCGCTGTCATGCACTGCTGGCAGAGCATCGGCAATTACAGGAAGAGGGCCTCCAGAATAATTCCTGCTGTAAAGTGTACATAAAGAAAATTTCTGAGTGAGTGGCCCTGACTTTTTTTTTTTTTTTTTTTTTTTAGAAAATACAAGGTTTACAAGTGAAAAAAAAGATTATGATTGTTTTGTGTTAACACTTATCCCTATATAACCAGTGAGCTTGGATTTGCTCTGTTGTATATAACATTATAGGTTAAAGATATTAGTGAAAACATTGTAAACATTGAAAACACATTGTGTAAACTTGGAGTCGTAGTTTTGCATCAGCACACTGTATTTTGACCAAATATTCAGAATATGAATCAACAATTTGCACTGATAACTATTCAATCATTAAAACTTGATCTTCAGTGTTTAAGTAGTCGTAACGTTATTTATAATCTGTTGATTTAAAAATGAGCCCAACCCTTGGGACATCCTATTTCTGATAGGTATCAAGTGCAGCACCAGTATCGTTATTATTATTAGCTGATATCTTTATCAAAGTTAAAATCTATACATTATAATAGTGCTACTTGAAGGAAACTCTAATTGGTTTAGCTTTTCATGTTTTTTTCACTCAGTGTTTAAATACTATGACAAATTACAAGATAAACAAAGATATGCAGTCATGTCATCATCCTGAAATTTGGAGGTACTTCACACATCTAATTCAACAGACAGGAGTGTAGGTGGAAAAAGGTCCATTTAAACATAAAAATAGACTTCCGCATACTGTCTAACTTGATAGAAATGCCTTTTTTTGCGGTCTCAGACCTTTATCAGGCAAACACTGGCTTAAACGTTGCAAATAAATGAATTTCTTGTAAGTTAGACAGTGTGCAGGAGTTTATTTTTACTTTAATCATCCTAAAACTACCACTCTGTCAGACCTGCAGCTTTAATGACACACAGTTCTCATTTACTGATCAGCAAATACTTATCAAATAGTAATCAATTCACCGTCAACATTTTGTATGTATTCTGTCAAACTACTCACACTGCAGTTCTCCTCTGAGCCACCAGGTGTCGCTGCCCCCTCACAGAGCTCAGCAGAGACACAGTCGATTGCCTCTGGTTGGATCTCAGTGATGGATGAATCTGCAAGGAAGGTTGACACAACACCTGAACTTTATTTTAACCTTTAATACAACAACAGAGAAAGTCCATTTATCCTGGTAATAGCTTCAATTATTTATTTTCTCTTGGAGTGTTTGCTTATGCAACTGTGCATTACTGCTATACGAGCTCAGGTCTCCCTTGAAAAATATACAACTGCTCTCAGTGAGACAAATCTGGCAAAACAACAGTTGAATACAATGAAATTTGATCAGGGATGTGCTTATTTTTACATCAAGGTTCTTTTGATAAGAGATTGTACAGTTTTAAAATTGTGGTATGAAGATTTCAAGAAATGAAAATGATTTTTTTACACATTTTATTGAAATTTTGAAGTTTGAACACAACACACAATACCCCTTCTCAATGACCAGAGAGTATAGCAAAACAGAATTCAACAGCATGCATACCTGTGGCTTCATAACACTGCACACAAATATTATCAACAAAACGAATAATATAAAAAGGAAAATAATAACAAAAAAATAATAACAAAAGTAATGACAGAAATAAATAAACTAAAATTAAAAGAGTCACTTAATAAAATAATAATAAAATAAAGTTGAATAAAAATACTAAACATAATATTAACAAAATAATATTAAAAATATACAAATAAAGACAATAACAAATCAATATACATATATATCTACATTCATACATACGCATATATAAAGTGCCCAGCATAAATTAGAACATCCCCTAATAAAAGTAATGTATTAATCAATATCTAAATGAACAAAAGAATTCCCAAAGTTTTGACAAAGCTGAGTTTTAACATAACATTTTTTTTTTACCATAAGATGAAAATGGGGGTAATACGACAACTAAAATTTAGCTTTGCTCCCACCCCTTTGATTGGAGTGTACTCATTTTTGCATCCTATAAATTGAGAAAAGTACGTTTTTGTGTGCAACTTAAAAAAACTTTCCAAAAACAATTTGAAATGTGGACTCGTCAGACCACAGAACACTTTTCCACTTTGCATCAGTCCGTCTTAGATGAGCTCGGGCCCAGCGAAGCCGGCGGCGTTTCTGGGTGTTGTTGATAAATGGCTTTCGCTTTGCATAGTAGAGTTTTAACTTGCACTTACAGATGTAGCAACGAACTGTAGTTACTGACAGTGGTTTTCTGAAGTGTTCCTGAGCCCATGTGGTGATATCCTTTACACAGTGATGCCGGTTTTTGATGCAATACCGCCTGAGGGATCGAAGGTCACGGGCATTCAATGTTGTTTTTCGGCCTTGCCGCTTACGTGCAGTAATTTCTCCAGATTCTCTGAACCTTTTGATGATATTACGGACCGTAGATGATGAAATCCCTAAATTCCTTGCAATAGCTCGTTGAGAAATGTTGTTCTTAAACTGTTGGACAATTTTCTCACGCATTTGTTCACAAAGTGGTGACCCTCGCCCCATCCTTGTTTGTGAATGACTGACCATTTCAGGGAAGCTGCTTTTATACCCAATCATGGCACCCACCTGTTCTCAATTAGCCTGTTCACCTGTGAGATGTTCCAAATAAGTGTTTGATGAGCATTCCTCAACTTTCTCAGTCTTTTTTGCCACTTGTGCCAGCTTTTTTGAAACATGTTGCAGGCATCAAATTCAAAATGAGCTAATATTTGCAAAAAATAACACAGTTTACCAGTTCGAACGTTAAGTATCTTGTCTTTGCTGTGTATTCAATTGAATATAAGTTGAAAAGGATTTGCAAATCATTGTATTCTGTTTTTATTTACGATTTACACAACATGCCAACTTCACTGGTTTTGGGTTTTGTATATATATATATATATATATACATATATAATGTAAGTATTCATGTTCATACACACATATAAAAAATAGTGATGTGAGAGGATTTAGATCTGATGAGTGAGTGAGTGAGTGGAACAAGTTTTATCATGTTTAAGTTGTTTTTGTTTCCTAACAGAAAAATGTAAGGGAGAGTATTAGCTGGAAAAGAGCTCTGCTGAGACATAGTGATTTTTTTTGTATTACATATCCATTAGTGTGTGATGATTTATGTATTTGACCTTTGTAAAGTGGATGTATGTATGATTTCCAGGAAAGAACTAAAAAAAATAAATAAATAAATAAAAAAAAAACAACAACAATAAATAAATAAATCAAGCAAGCATCACACTCATCACTTTATGCATTCAGCAAAATCCTAAATTAGCTTCAAGTCCACCCTATGTAGAAAAAAGTTTAGGGTAACCAGTTGTCAGCAGCCCTTTCATTTTGGTTGTTCCACATTAGAAGTTCTATGAATGGACTTTTTCCAAACTCTTAACTGCTTTAAGAGCAACGTTTTAGTTGTGTGGGTAAATAATTTAGAAAAGGTAACCAAATTTTAACAAACACCTCATCTTTTCCTTTTAAGACAGCCTGAAGTCGTTCATGGGGAGAACGAGATACTGTATTTAAACCCTACCTGTTGTGGTGCCACGTATGTTCCCATCATCGCCTGTCAGCTCATCTGTTGTCATGGTTACATCATTCACCTCCAGAGAGGTGGTCTCAGGCTCACCCTTATCCTCCATCTCCTCAGTTTTGGTTGGATTCGCGCTGACTGTTTCCGACTCCTCTCTCCCATCACTCAGATGCTCCCTGTCCTCCTCTGCTCTCTCAGCAGGGAGATCTAACTTTGGATCAGCTGCTGGCTCCGGATGAGGAGTTGGTTCTCCTGTAGCACCGTGGTTGACCTCCTTTGCGTAGTCTGGGTCACACACAGTCCCGTCCCCATCTGAGGTACTAACAGTGGTGAAGAGCTCTGCCCTGTGTTTAAAGGAGAACTTCATTTATGTCAGTCTGTCATGTACTCTCCCTCTGTTAGGTACACCTGTTTAACTGCTTATTTATGAAATAACTGATCACTCAATCACATGGCAGCAACTCCACGCATTTAGGCTGCAGACATGGTAAAGACGGCCAGCTGAAGTTAGATAGAAATGGCCCCCTTTGTACTCACTGAGCATTGTGGAAACACCACGGCCTTCCTGAGTATTGTTGTAGAACATGTTTATTTCTTAATTTTCACAGTGTAGTCATCTTCTGGGGACCATTTCAAACAGGATAAAAGGCCATGTCACTAAAGTTAGATCATCCAAAACTGGTTTCAATGAGTTCACTACAATCAAGTGGCCTCCATAGCAGTGTTAATTTGACAGCACTTTTTAATTTAGTGTTAGATGTAGCTTTTTGCCTAAAATATCTTTTAGTTTTAGTCAAAATGTAGTCATCTAATGGGTTTTACTTCGAGCCTAGTTTTAGTTGATGAAATTTCACTGCATTTTAGTTGATGAAATCTACTGAAAATCTAGACTAAAATATTAAGTGTAAAGTGTAAGACATTTTTAATGTTTCCTCAAATTTCTGAAGTCACGTTTTACACTTGGATAAAATGAAACATCTAATAACCCTTTATTAAATGCTGGTAAAGTTTGAATGTATAAATGAACAGAAACAAATTTAACTTTATTTAGGCTACCTGGCAGAGCATCTCAGTTACAATACCAGAACTGACAACAAACAGTGAACCTGCTCTACATGAATAAATCAATTCATAAAGAGAGTAGCTCTGATTGGATCACTCCCCAACTTATCTCACCACCATGAAGCTAAGGCAGCTGTGATTGGATGTCCCTCTTAACTCATCCAACCTTTCCACACAACCAAAGTAGCTGTGATTGGATATATTCCTAACTTGTCTCTACTTTCTACATGACCAAATTAGGTCTGATTGGATTAAGTCTCTGTCAAACATTTTAGTCTAGTTCTTATCTGTTGATGGAAAATGTCCGTTAAATTAGTTCGTTTATGTTACGTTATCTAGTTTTAGACTAAGATTAGCACTTTGTGCAAATTTGCAAAGAAATACATACAAAACTAAACTGCAGGGCGCACGTGCACACCACAGCAGACATGCTTGTAAGTAGGTCAACACGAAATGCACATCAGGTGGTTTGCGCATGCACCCTGCGGTTTATGTATGTAACATAGCATGGTAAAAAAAACAAGTCACAACAAGCACACACGACTGTTTAGAGTTGCTGAAGAGTATATCTGATGACTCTAGGCAGAGGCAGGCTAACAATACCCATTGATTCCCAGTGTTTGAGCTAAGCTAACTGGCAGTGGGCGAGCTTTGTCTGTCTCTTGCTTGTTACTGCACCCACAGTTAAAAGAATGGTGTCTGTCTGCTTGTCATGGACTCGGGAGTGAGGCAAGACACAAAAACAGACAAAAAATGTTGGCATATCCCTTTGAGTAATTGAACCTGAAACTTTGAACTACTATCACACTTGAGTAAAAAACATGATAATGCCTCCTTTGGATGGGGTACAGATCACGGATGGGAATCGGAAACTATTTCCAGTTGATAAAATGATGAGAACTAGCTCAAAGAATCAATCTGTTTATCTTCCTGCTTAACAATTCCCTCATCAGTTCCTTCTGCTCTGTCCTGCAGTCCTTGCAAATCAAGGATGTCATACTCTCATCAGAGGTAGTCAGCAGAAATCATAACAAAGAAGTCAAAGATGTCATCATGGCAGGTAGGATGTAACCTGACACACCAGATGGACTGGTCAACATATTTCACTAGTCCATCTAGTGAAGCCCAGAGGAAGTGTTTGGGGAGGGCAGAAGCTTTCAAAAGCATATCCAGCAGGTGATTGGACGATCGTTCTATCAATCACATTCACTACGTGCCATTCAGATAATGTCATAGGTGGGCGCTACGGCTGCGGTGTACAGTACAGAATGTAAGCCACTTCTTAAAACAAACTCTTTGAAAAACATGTCAGATGTGGAGCGAAAACAGCCTTTCTATCAAGAAATGCTTTGAGTGTTCTTTGTTTATAACCTCTGCCAAGGAGGTTGTTTTTGCTGCCATATGTTTGTTTGTCTGTTTGTTTGTTAGCAAGATTACGCAAAAACTACTGGACGGATTTAGCTGAAATTTTCAGGAGATGTTAGTAATGACCTAACTTGAAAATGATTGCATTTTGGTGCTGATCCAGATAACTGCCATTAGCAAATGATCGTTTTTGCTCAATAACTGTCTAACTAATAAGAATATCAACATGATTCTGAGTGCTAGGTGTGGGTTTTCAGGTTCTAGGAATCATATTATGATGGTAACTTTATCATGGAACTATTGCTTATAGATGTAACATCAATATGTGAGCTACCTTGGCTGATGTTTGTGTTCTCCGAGTGCTTTCTAGTTTATCATGTGGTCCAGATCTGATAAAACTGCTACTGAAGTTGTTAGCAACTATGCTAATCTCTGTACGAGAAGTCACTTCCTGTTGTCGTCTTGCTCGTACCTCCCAATCTCTTCCTGCTCTAAAGGACTCTGATTTGGCCGTCCCACTTTGGGAAGCTCACTATCACTGCAGAGGGAGCTTGGCAAAATGCACCTGCCTGATCACAAACATAAGATCAGGTTGATCCATTTGCACTGCAGGGTTAGGAAGCTGGAGGACCTGTAGAAAAAACATGCATGCACAAGGAGAACCTTCAAAGTCCAAGCATAAAGGGCCTAAATAGGCTTTAAACCAGGGCCATTCTTGCTGTGAGGCAATAGGGCTTCCCACTACACTCGTCATGTCTGCCAAGTTTCCCCTTTTATTTTATTTTTGCACATTCATGTCTTTTGTCGTGTCTTTCCTGGTTTATTTTGAAACACTAACCGTTGTCTCTTTTACACACCTGCTTCCTGATTGTTTCCCATCACCCCTCATTACCTCTTGTATTTAACCTCATGTCTCCCTTTGTCTTGTGCCAGTTTGTTGTACCTCACAGTCTTGCTCCAGCATTATTCTTGTCTTGTGCTGCCATTTACAACTTTGCCTGTCTACTGATCTGCCTCACGTTTTTTAGGTTCTGTTGCCTGATTCTGACTGCCTTTTTGTGTACCGACTACTGCCTAGTAAATCATGAAACCCTGTGTCTGTCTGACTACTGGTGTGGTATTTTGCGTTTGTGTCCTCTTATCTGTGCCTCGTATATGACAACACTACTGTTCAGAGGGTATCCCAATCTATAATCAATCAAAAACCAAAACTTAAAAAAAACAAAAAATGAAACTAAAACAGAAATCAATCGTGTAGTGTGGACTGATCACTTAATCATTCTGACCTTTTATCAGCTCTGCATTCTTCAGACTGAAGCTCTATCGCTGCCTCATTCTCTTCTGAGACACTCTCAACGAGTTCACTATCCACAGCTGCACTACTCACTGGGGCAGTGTCTATGGGTACACTATCCACTGGAGCACCATCAGCAGGTGCACCACTCACTGGGACAGTGTCCATGGGAACACTTACGACTGGAGCACCATCAGCAGGCGCACTTTTCATTGGGACACTGTCCATGGGAACACTATCCACCAGGGCGGAGCATGAGGGTGGTGAGGCGTGTGCAGGTAGGACCTCCTCCTGAGTCACTTGGTCAGTTGCATTTTCTTCAGTCCGTGCCTCGGCCCTCTCTGGCTCCTTTTGCCCGCTCTCACGCTTATGAGTCTGTAGGACGTGACTCCGCTCTCTCTCTGTTCGACCACACATTCCCATCCGTCGCTTCTTTTTGGCTGGTAACCCTGATGCTGCTTCTTTTGCGATCACGGTCACATCTGGTGTGTCTGCACTGAGGTGTTTCTCTTGGCTGGTTTCTTCGTTTTTCTCCGGACTACGATGAGAATTCTTGTTTGCACCATCCTGCTCCTCCGAAGCTGCTGAAACAGATCCATCACCCCCTTCAAAGTATGGTACTAAGACCCGAAGTTGATCATCGCCTGTTTTGATTGGTGACCTGCCACATTCCTCTGTGGTTACTTCAGCTTTTTCCTCTTCATTTTTCTGAACAGCTGTCTCAGTTTGTACAGTAAACCCCTCATGCTTGGAATTATTGCTGGGATTGGGGATGGTTGTCTCTTCTTGCTTGGCAAAATCTGTCACTGTCACATCTGTTATGTCTGAAGGTTTTTCTTCTGTGACAGGCTCTTGATTGGTGGGACAGGGCTGTTCTGCTGCTTGATGATGTTTGGTTGAATCTGAAGTTGATTCCAGTAAAGAGGGCTGCATCAGTGCCGAGTCCACTGCTGCATTTGTTCCTTCTGTGTTCTGAATTGAAAATAAAATATTAACATCAGCATAAACCATAGTTAAAACATGTTTGTTTTATTTGTTATATGGCAGAGAGCTGTGTTGTTAACTATCAGATTAAGTGTTTCAAAAAAGAGCTAAGTATATTGAATTAAAGATCTTATTGTACAATTTTTTAATTGAAATGTTGAAATTTACCATTAATGACTAATGTTGGAGCTTTGAGTTAATGTTATGATTTACACTAACCACTATTGTGATCTATGGAACCGTTTTCATAAATAATGGATTGATATATCCGACTCAACCCTTTTGGTCTGTAGGATACTGTTTTGGAGAATCATGCATTTTTGAGAAATCAAGAAAGACAATGTAGATCCTACATATAAAGCCTGTCCAAACAAGTGAAATTGGGCCCAACCAATAAGTATATCATCTAAAATGCTTCAAACTGTTTTATCACCCAGGGAAATCCTTCATTTTTTATAGTTGAAGTGGTCCTAGTAATTTAGCATCCAACATAACAGAGTAGCCATGACAAGACACAAAATATCTCCTGTTCCTGTTGAAATACTACAGGTTACATCTTAAACTGCTACATAAGGAAGTGTGAGCTGCTAACTGAAACTCCTGTTCTGTTTCAGTGTCTCATTCAGTGTTTTGTTCTGCTCACTGGTGCTGGCCCTCAATTGTTTTAAGCCTTACTCTTTGTTGGCTGCAAGTTCTGTTGCAGGCGGCATGGAGGCGCAGCAGGTAGTGCATGTGCCTCACAGCAAGAAGGATGCTGATTCAATCCCCGTGTCAGTCAGGGCATTTTCTGTGTGGAGTTTGCATGTTCTCCCTGTGCATACATGAGTTCTCCCAAGGCACTCTGGCTTCCTCCCACTGACCAAAATCATGCTCATTAGGTTGCTTGGTGACACTAATTTGTCATTTGGTATGAATATGAGCATGAATGGATGATGGATGAAAGTTCTGCTGCCCAAGCTCTCTCAGTAATACATCATTCTCCCACCAAACACTGTGACAGTGTGGCCTAGCTGAACATTTAACAGTGGGGGTGAGATACCCTGCCCCACTTCTTAATTTTAGTCCTGAATTGAGGACTTTTTCAGCAAAATACCTTAAAACAAAGTTTTCATTTCATGAATAGATTGCACAAAATGAGGAAGAAAATCTGTAAAATGTGGCCTTTCTGACTTGAATTTTAAGCGGTCCTAGAATACTTTCAAAGATGCTTGTGAAGCAAACTAAGATGTCGTCTTGAACAAACCAAATTTACCTGATGATAGACGGTCACCTGAACGACAGTCTCTGAGAGCTCTTCACTTGGACCCTCTCTCTTTCTTGATCTGAGTGAGCGAGGCTGGGCTGGAGCTGCACTGTCTGAACACAGTTAAAGTCAAAACTGGATAAATCGTTCTCTCTGAAATTAGTAAGGACCTAATGTGACATTAAAAATGTGAGAGAAATGTGAAAGAATTGTAACAAGGGAAAGGAATTGGTTTGTGTTATTAATACCAACATCAATAACAATTCCCTTTATTATTTGTGTGGATTCTTGTTGTACATATAAAAATATAATAATATGTGTATATATATATATATATACATATTTATATATATATGTATATGTGTGTGTGTGTAGTTATTGCTTTCATTTTCCTGCACCAACACACACGCACACTTTAGTTTGTACATTTGTAACTGTGTACAAGATATAATCAGCATATAAAAATATAATTGATAATAATCATGTACATAAATATATGTTATGTTGTTATCCTTTATACACACACACATATTTGAAAAAAAATAGAGCCAGAAGAACTTGGTTTGCATTTGTATCATGTGAAACATACTGAAATCATGGGGATAATTATGGCTACAAATGATGGGCTTATTAAAATGTATATATGCATTTAAATACATAATATTTATGTAAGGCTTTTTTTTTCCTTAAGGATTCTGTTCTTAAACATTTTTGCTTATTTAATTTCTATTTCTACTTCCATCTTATTTAATATATATTATAGTATAAAGTATAGTATAGTTAGTTCTGATTTTACTCTGAGTACATTTGTGTACTCTCTCAACCCCTGCCATTATATGTATATGAAATGATTTGTGTACTATTTTAAAAGAAGAACTGAAATAAAGTGATAATCCACCCATTGCTACATTGAGATCAATCAAGAAGTGAGACAATGGTCACAAGTTTCCGTTTAAAGGTAGAAACTCCTTTACCACCACCTTGTGTCTTCACTTTTCCTTTGGTCATCTTCTCTTTCTAAAGAGAAAAATAGAAACTTCATGTAAACACAGCCAGACAGAAGGAAATATTTAAACTATAGATCATTAAATCGATGTATATTCCCCATTGTTGTGGTTAAATATTTCTGTTTACCTATTATGACAATTACAAGTTTGAGCTAGCTTACACAGACTTCATCTGACTTAAAAAGGAAAAATAATGAGTCCATATTGTGTAAAGTTATTACGTTTAAAATAACAACATTATGATATTTAGTTAACGCTTAGTCTCTAATAGACGTCGACTTTATTCTCCATCCAGGAGCATCACAGCACCCACCTGAACACATAAACACCTGAAGCCGCGGAGGTTTCTCACTTTAGGGTTTTACGTCACCAATGGGCGTTTCGTCAGCCGTAAAGCGGGACGTGCGTCGCTATGGGAGACTCAATGTAGGAAGTGAATTCCACAGCCTGCCGTTGATATTTTGATAGCTCCAACTGAAGTATTAAAACACCTGCCTCTTTGTAAGGGTGAAGTGTCTTTACTACAACTGTTTCTGAGCAGGTTCTGTGTTAAATAAGCGGCTCGACTAGCGGCTAGGCTAACACGGTCCTTCAAACTGACAAGGTAAACAGCTTTATCATACATTTATAAGCTCTATAAATAATGGGTTCATGCTAGCTGATGCTAGTATTAGCAAATAAGCAGGTTAGCCCGACTGAAGGAGGGGGGCAGTGTATGATTATTAAACATAGAGCAGGTAGCTGCTCCTGACGTCAATGTGGAGTCTGTGGTGATGCATGAGGCTGGAAGTTGTCAAGCTCACACTGTTACTTTCCTCATTTCCTCATTTATAATCTGAATGTCTCCTTAACTTTCAGGTCTTGACAGTGAAAGTCCATGAGCCGAAGTAGAAACCCCCCTCCCCGGGGTCAGGGGGCAGCGAGAGCCAAACAGGTAACACACCTGTCATGTGTATGTCTCTCTGTGTGAGGGATCCTCCTCCTATTATGTCAACAGTGGTATGATTCAGCAGCTTTCTTCATGTCTCCTCACCTGTCCCTCTCTCTGTGTCTCAGATGGGACTGCTCCTGGACCTGTCCCCTGATGGAGGGATGAATGATGATGGAAATGATGAAGACCTGGAGGCAGAGCTTCTCAACCTGGTTGGAGGTGGAGGGAAACCTCAGGCAAAGAGAGGTGAAGGCAGAGGTGAGAATGATGCGTAAATGTCCCACATCCGCCAAATTGATTTTCTTCGCTGTTAATGTTGTTTAGAAGGGGCTTAAGAGGGGTCCACACATAAGGATTTTCGACGTAAATATTTAACAAGTTTAATATTTACGATTGTCAGCCCTGACCCATTTCGAAGACGATTATCGGGACAAATTCAGTCTTAACACACCTCAGACCATCCTGGTCTGTTAAGGGGGAAAGTCAGGACAAAAACAGCCCAATAATCTTTATATGTGTACCCCGACTTGGAAGCAGGAAGAACAAGAAACCTTTTACTAAACTCTCTGTTCACAGAGGAATGCTTTATTCCTCTTTAACAAAAATGCCCCTTAAAATGCTTTGTGGGGTTTATTATGTCATAGGTATACAGCCTCCACCTACATGTGTTTTTTCTGGTGGTCACAGGCAGATGCCATGTCTGTTTTGAAAGTCCACTCCGCAACCTGTAACCCTCTCCTCCGCCCTTCCTTCAGACATTGTTTATATAGCCAAGCAAATACATTTGCTAGTCCCTACATTTAATCCAAAGTATTGCAAATATTGTACATTACTTACATGGTGTGCTTCTTGTAGTCAAGAATAGCTTTATTTAAAAAGATGCATATATCACTGGAGAATAAAATGCCTTTTCTCTTTATTTCTGCTTGTTTAGAAAATAGACTGTAATAAAAGGGTAAGAGGTCAATTCTAGGAAATGAGAGACTTGGTGTTCCTTATCATAAAACTTAAAAGCCCTGTATTCCTTTTACTGAAGCTGTCTCATTTCCAGATCTATGGGAAAGAAAAAGTAGAAGAGTAGAAGAGTGAGCCCTCCTTCTTGACTTGAAATGTAGGTGAAGTCTAAAGTGCAAGTGGGCTCAATTATTAGATTGATGTCTCAATCTAAGGTCTCACCCAAATAAGATAAGACGAGTATGAGACTCAGTCCAAAACTTTACATTATTCTAAGCTAAACTCACTTATTGATCTGGACTAAAAGAAATAAAGAGATAATCATTATATTAGGCAGAACTACTTGAACCAAGTTT